>LPNX011178676.1:97828-141595 GCA_001517045.1 Pseudotsuga menziesii
AGCTCCTCTATCCATAGTGTCCTTTTGTGTGAGAGATGTATTCAATTTTCAGCTCATGGACGGAGAGGAACTTTTGGCGATTTAGTACTTATATGATTCAGTATTTGTTTTGATACATAGTGCTTTCATGGAGTTCTCGACTCTTATCTGCCTTTTGGTGTTCAATTCTTGGCATGGGATCATTTATATATAATATAATGTTTACCCTCCTTCCTTTCCATGGGCCCTTTGCTGTCACTCCCTAGGACATTTTAAATGTGATATTTATGGAGCCTCAAAATACTATTCCAGACCTTTTGATTCTGGTTTATTTTACACGGGTTAAGCAGGACTTCAATGTGTTCATAGCCACTCGAGAAAACTACTAAAATAGAAGAAATTATTTTAGATAAACCATAATATATAGTCTTATACCCAAGAACTTTAATCATTCCAAAATTCTGATGTTCTCCATGCAACCGCAGGTTTGCCTCCTTTATTGAAATCAGTAAAATTTAGACTAAAACAAAACAGAACTACATAACTCAAAGTAAACAACCAAGTCAAATTATTTATATATAAGATAGAAGAACACCAACAAAACTCAGGAAAAATAAAGTTTGAGAACTAAACCATTTACTGGTAAGTTCTCTTCCCACCCCTGTAAATCTTGCAACTTATAAGTTGAGGGGCCAAGCTTTGCCGCAATCTGGAAAGGACCTACCCACAACTGCTGAAATTTCATGTGTTTTCCTTTCTCATCATGGGGGTGGTCCCACTTGCGAACCAAATCTCCCACCTCAAAATCTTTTGTTCCTGCCTTGTGTTTATCAAACCATCTCTTTACTATCTCTTGTTGTTGTTTAAAGCTCTCTTTGGCTTTAGATCGAGACTCTTCTACCTTCAGGAGATTATATATCCTCATTTGCAAGACTTCATTATCTGATCCTCTAGATTCCTGAGCTATTATGGAAGAGGGTAGCATGATATTGGGGGGTAGAATGGCCTCTTTACCATACACAAGGGTATACGAAGACACTCCTATCGAAGACTTGGGGGTGACTCTATCAGCCCAAAGGGTGTTTGGTAATGCTGAGTGCCAACTCCTCTGATTTTCTATCACCGTCTTTTTTTAAATCCTAATCAGATTCTTGTTTGTAGATTTCGCTAAACCATTTCCCTGTGGATAGTAATTAGCAGAGTAATCCAACTTAATCCCTTTCTCATGAGCAAAAGCAGTTAATTTTATTGAGGAAAAGTAAGTAGCATTATAAAAAACTAAAGAAATTGGAACTCCAAACCTGGTCATAATATGGTCTTGCAAGAAGTCTATGACCGCATCCTCATTGATTTTGCGCAACGGGATGGCTTCGACCCAACGAGTGAAGTAGTCGGTTGCTGTTAGAATATACTTGTGTTGCAGGGAAGAATTCGGCTTTATCTCCCCAATGATATCTAACCCCCATTGCTCAAAAGGCTCTGTTATTATCACAGGCTTTAACTGTCCTGCTGCTTTAGCTTGTCTTCCACTACACCTTTGACAAATGTCGCACTTTCTGACATGGGCGTGTGCATATTTGAAGAGTGTGGGCCAATAGTATCTGGCTCTGAGAATTTTGTGAGCTATAGTATATCTGAAAAAATGTCCCCCAGCAGGCCCATCATGCAAATCTATCATTACCTTCTTCGCATCCTCTTTATCTAAGCATCTAAGAAGAACTCCGTCATAATTTTTTCTAAATAATATTCCTTCAATAATTTGATATGAGGCTGATTTAAGACGCAATGCTCTTCTTTGCTTAGAATTCCAATGTTCTGGTAACAATCCTATCTGAAGGTAATGCACAAGGTCTCGATACCAAGATTTCGGGGCTGTGAAAAGAGGACATACATCCACCAAATGTAACTCAGCTTCGTCTTCCCAGGCATGTTCTTCGTTGTTTCTATTTTCAGTCATCAGCCTGCACAATCCTTGCCCTTTAACTATAGAAGCTGGCTTGAATTCGAGGTCATATTCCTGAAGAGATGTTACCCAATTGCCCCTTCTTTCTCCTAACTCCTTCTGTACGAAAAGAGACCTCATAGCTGGGTGTGGGACAATTACCTTGGTCCGGTTCTTTAGTATGTAGGGCCTGAATTGTTTCACTGCTTTGAACATTGCGTAAGCTTGTTTATCTATAGCCGGGTAATTCAATTCGACCCCTTGCAGACCAGTGCTCATAAATGATATGGGGAATTTATCTCCCCCATCTTCCTTCTGAGTAAGCACAGCTGATAACGAATCATCAGATGCGAAAGTGTACATAATAAAATCTTTATCAAAATCTGGGCTTTTGAGGGAGGGTGCGTGTGCAATAGTGGTTTTAATCTTTCCGAATGCATTCTTCTCAACCTCAGTCCATTTGAATTGTACACTTTGCTTCACCATTTGCTGCAAAGGTTTAACAATTTGAGCGAAATCCGGCATAAACCTTCGCACAAAGTTTATTGTCCCCATAAATGATTGCATGCCCTTTTTATTATGGGGCAAGGGAATCTGTTCAATGGCTTTGATCCTTTCTAGGTCTATGGAGATCCCCTTCTTTGAAACCACGTGACCCAGCAACTTGCCTTCCGTAACAGTGAACACGCACTTTTTGGGGTTTAGTGAGATACCATATTTTCGGTAGCGTTCAAAAATATGCTTTAGGTGAAACGTGTGTTCTTCTCTCTTCTTTGAGAATATCATGATGTCATCGAGGTATACTACAGCACTACGGCCAATCAAACCACGGAAAGCTATGTCCATAGCCCTCTAGAACGTAGCTCCAGCGTTTATAAGTCCAAAGGGCATTCTTCTGTAAGCGAAAGTTCCCCACCTAGTCCTGAATGTCATTTTCAATCTGTTTTCTTCGGCTACTAATACTTGATTATAGCTTGAAAATCCATCTAATAAAGAGAATAGTTCAAAACCTGAAACCATTTGCAATAGTTGCTCCATGGGTGGGACAGGATAATTGTCTTTATCTGAAGCGCGATTTAAGTTTCTAAAATCCACACATAACCTGATTTCTCCAGATTTCTTCCTTACTGGTACCAGATTTGAAACCCATTCCGAGTGTCTAACCTTAAAAATGATTCTAGCATTCAATAATTTCTTAACTTCACTCTGGATTAGAGGTTCTAATTTTGGATGCATTTTCCTTAAAGGCTGCTGATAGGGTTTGACTCCATATTTGATGGGGATAACATGCTGGATAATACTGGTGTCATATGTCTTCAGATCTTCATATGTCCAGGAAAAAACATCTTTATATTGATTAAAAATAACAATGAACTTATTTCTTTTAGCTGGTGAACAACATTTTCCAAGATTCACATATTTAGGCTTCATCTCAATCCCCAAATTAATCAATTTGAACTGTAGAGATGAGCTATGAGTCTTCACATTTGCTGGTCTTCTAAATTTTTCATTTAAATCAAACATCTGTTCTAAATTTCTGACTCCCTTAGGGATGAAATTATCAAATTTCAGCTCGGCCTGATGTTCTTCATCATCAATAATCGCCCCTTTAAATGCCTCGTCATTCATTAAGCATTCTATAATCTGCTGATCATCGTCGAACACTCGTAGGTTGGTAATCATATCTAGAACCGAGGGCCTAAAAAGCAATTCAATAGAGCACCGATTATTAGAGAGCACAAGCCTCGCAGCTGATGTGGCCAACAAGTCAGCTGCTGCATTCTTAAGTCTTGGAATCGATACAATATTAAATGCATTAAAACATTTGAGTAAATCCCATACCTCATTCTGATAAGCTTTTAAGTGGGGAGAAATGCAATGTATTTGATTCTGAATTTGTTTTACAATTATTTCAAAATCTCCAAACACTTTTAGATTATTTGCCTTTAATTCAATTGCTTTCCTTAAACCTTGAACCAACACTTCATATTCAGCTGTGTTATTTGTACATTCAAACTCTAACCTACATGAAAGAAAATGTTTGTTCTTCTTGGGGTCAATCAGGACACAACCAACTCCTGACCCTTCTAATGTTTTAGAACCGTCAAAAAAAGTGTCTAGAAATCGCTAACTACTGTGTGGGAATTTACATCTACTTCTACTGCTAAGTCTACTATTTTACAATTGATTTCATCAACCTGTGAAAATCGAAGGAGATTAGGCTGAGCGTCTGATGTGTCGCTGGCTTCTTCTGCTTGGTAATTTCCTGGTTCTAACTCAATAAAGTAATTTCCCAAAACAGAATCCACTGGTTCGTTTTTTTCTTCAAACTGAGTAATGTTGTGTTTCATATGGGGCTCCCTCAAAATTTTAATTTGATTCGGGATTCCTTTATACAGTAGCCATAGATGTGACCAGTCTGAGGAAAAATATCCATTTAGCTTTGCCAACCAGTCCCTGCTCAGAACAAGCCCATAAGCTTCTGGTATGTCAGCCACCACAATATCAATAACTTGACACACCTTATCATTCGAAGACAAGCAGACTAGAGCATCCTCCATTTCTCCAATTACCTTCACATTCGTCCTATCCAACTGAACAACCCTCCAGGTGGATGGTTTAGGCTGCCCATTTATCCTTTTGCATACCGACAGCGGCATGACATTAACCGATGCCCCTGAGTCTACCAAGCAATTATGTACGTTGTGGTTAAAAATTTCAAAGGTGAGGAGAAACGATGGATTCTTTCTCTTAGGCTTACCTCCTACGCGTGATTCCCCAATTTCTTCTTCTTCCTCGGGCTGGTTTTCGGTGGGCAGCCCTTCCTCTGATGCTTCAAATGCTTTCAAAAGCTTTTCTTTTTGCTGCGGCAGCTTTCACATTTCAAATAACGAGATATTCGCCCTTACCTTCTTTATATCTTCCACAATGTCATATTCCATCTTGGGCTCGGTGGGATTTGGTTTACCATTATTTATTTTTCCTTCATTGGGCTTGGTGAACACATTAGTTTGTCTAGGATCTTGACTGGTGATGGTAAATTCCAGAATTTCATTAGCTGAGGAGTTATTTTGAAATTTTTTAACATTCCTTTGAAGTCTTTTAATCTTTGGGAGCATGAGACTGTTTTCTTTAGCCAACCCTTGGCCTCTTGTTGTTACATTTGTTTCCAAGATGTCCTCATGTCCCAAAACCTTTTCCTCCTTGGCATCAAACAATGAAACACAATCCCATAAAACCATGGTCTCATCCTCTTGTTCTTTTGTTGACGCATTACTGTCTTTCCTTTCTTCATCTTCATCTTCTGTCAATTTAGAATCTAATAGCTGATTCATAACCAACGTCATTGAGTTTATCCATTGAGGACAATTCTTTTTAGAGTGGGGTTGTTGGTGGAAAGTGCATAAATTGTCCATTCCTACCTCTGATAAATTCATAGATGCTGAATTGTGCGGAGGGGGTTGGGATTGATTGTTATCTTCCCTTTTCTTGTAATAGGGCTTGTAGAACTTTTGGGCTTCCTTTTCCTTTTCCAAGTCTATGATTCTGTTAGAAAGCTTCTGCATCATTTTTGCCATTCCTTCAAAATCTGGTGATTGCTCCTCCTTAGACTTGGTAAACAACAAAGCTTTCCTCCCCACATTTTTCTCTCCTGACCGTTCGGGATAATCTTCGATACTTTCCCTTTCAGCCTCTACTTTCTCCGCCTCCTCATAAATCTCTGCTAGAGTAGGCTTGGCCTTCATTTTTGCAAACATGGCCAACTCAGGTCCTAGAGCTGAGGTATAATATTTAATCAGGACTTTATCCGAAGGTTTGTCAGCTTCAGAAAAATTCTTAAGATAGGCTGCAAACCTTTGGGTGAAACTATGCACCTTCTCCTTTCTTTCTTTCTTTAAGGTGCATAGTCCTTTCATGAGAGCTGCATGAGTCTTTTGGATTGCATACTTACTTCTAAAAATCCTCTCGAAGGTATCCCAACCAAGGATAGAATTTGCAGGCAAACCAAAGTACCATGATGTTGCTGCTCCTTTAAGGGTGTGTGGGAAAAGTCTGCAAACTACATCCTCATATTCCCCAGCCCTTAACCCTTCTATTGCCAAATAGAAACTTTGCAAGTGGTCGTCTACTAGTATCTTCTCATTTGGGTCAAATTTGGGCAGCATCTTTTCAAAAGATTGAGGTAAATCGTGCAAAGGAGGTGTTAGGTTTAAAGGTGATCTGGCTTTCCAGACAGGTGGTGGATTCGGTGGGTTGGGTGGTTGATTTGTGTTTACGCCTGCCATGAGTCTGGGTGGTGAGTGAATAGGGGTATACACAGGGGAACCGTAAGGAGTATCTGGGCCTGCTTGATTCAAAGGCTATATGACTTCCTGTAAGTTTGTTTCTACAAGTTATTCCCAATCTTCAACCAACACTGAGTCTTCCAATATAGGACGATCTTTCCTTTTATATTCTCTTTTGGGCAATTTAGGGATAATCGGTAATCCTCCAATATTCTTCACGTATTCCCTAGTGTGTCTTCTCAGATCATTAACAACTTCATTGTCGACATAATACAAATGTTCTCTACCCCCCTCTTCAGGAATTGGATTATGAAACACACTACTTTCTGAACTGTTACCGGTCGAATAGTCTCAGGAAAACGGGTTTCCTCGGCTAGCCATGCACTGGCGGCCCTCCTTCTAGCGCCAAAAGCTGTTGAGGCTTGTAAATTCACAGGAAACAATAGCAAGGGATTCTCCCCAGTCAACATTCCCAACTAGCCCGTGACTGTTTGGTGTAGGGAATCCGTCCAGTTTGTGGTCCGGCTACCGTAGGTCAAGTAACAAAAATAAAAGGGGTTTACTGGCTGCGGCCTGATCCATCGTATATATTTTTGTATTTTTTGACTTAAAGTATGATATGCACGTGCCTACCTAACATGCATATTGATTAATAATGCAAGGAGTGTTCACAATGTGATGCCCAGGTTCTTACCTCTCATCTTAAACTCCCTCACATCTAAATCACACACAATTAGAATATAAATACTAACTAGGCTATCTCTAGAGAGCTAGATATTAATTCATGAGTAATGTAATACTGTTCACATGTTACGGCAAATCACAAATAGCTGTTCCTAGAACCAAACATACAAACATGAATAAAAGTATACATGACAAGATAGCTCATCAACAGTTAAAACTTCCATTACTCATAGTGGAAAACATCACAAAATATACTAGAGAACATTCAGGTAAGAACATAGGTTCAGAAAGTTAGAACGCTCTCACAGTTAATGAAACACAGTCGAAAATGAAATAGTTCCCCTTCAACATTGTTCATTTATTGCATTGAAACATTCCACATAGCACCTTCTCCAATAGGGAAAATTTGTAATTTTTTATTGTAAAACGAAGTAGTTCCTCTTACAAACAATAGTTCACAAGTTTTTCCAGGGAAAAAGCCCCTGTAAATTCTAACTTTCCTATATTTAAACCAAATCAGATAACCCTTGGGATGCCCCAACCGTGTGTCCTTTGGGCTCCTCAAAACCGTCTAATATCACCATTTTGTCTTTTCCACGAGTACTCATGATTCACTTCATGTGTTACGTCTTTTTAGATTTCAACTTATGAGTACTTAACGGAGCGAGATCAGCTCGGTAACTGAAGGATATTTCCAAGCCTGGGATTTTGTCACCATCGATTCTGCCTTGTATTTTGTTTGTCCTCCTTGAGATTCCGTCGATTTCAGTATGCACTCTGTCTAGCCCAGCCAACTTTCTGCTGCTTTGTCTCCCATGTATGCCTTCTTGTAGTAGTAATCTGAAGAAGTCTCTTGAGTCTGTCTGCAATTAAATGACATTTATCATTAATTAGGACTACGTCTTTTCAATCAAACACATCAATCAGAACGAATAGTCATCAAAAGAGGCCCTGTATTACACCCTTGTCATGAAAAATCTTAACTAGTACCAAAAACACTGTCGCCCACATAGGGGTTTAAAACTCACAAAACGACGGGAAGAGCAAACTTATCGACAGCTTAAAACATTAAAACATTGGTCGGGTAGTCTCACTCACATCCGCATTAGCGGATCTCAAACATGCAACGGGATCCGTGAGACTGTTAAGTTTATCGGAGTCGGAAGAGCTAAACTCAAACTCTAGGCAGAAAAGTTCCCAGTCGGCGAGCGGAAAGACATCAACGTCAGACACTTAGTGCGTTACACAGCCGCAAGGGCAAAGGAGGAAATACTACAGCCTCTGATCTGAAAACAAAGCGACGAAGACCCGACAAAGTACCAGCAGGTGGAGCAATTATAGGGTGGGTGCCTAGCTTGCTTGGGAGCCGCAAGGGTGGAAGATAAACAGACTACAGTCTCCAATCCAAAAACATAACCTCTGCTACGGCGCAAGATCAATGTAAAACGCTAAGTGTTCGAAACAACTTAAGGTTTCGCAGCGGTCCAAAAAAAACTTGTTTTACTTCCAAAACAATGGATTCACAAAGACCAAATATCCCGATTCAACCTCGACCAACCTCCGATATTATAAGCAAGTCAATGATGCGACGCGACAACAAAGAAGTCAAGATCCTCCTATAGAATAATCATCGTTCGATTTCCACAACGGAGGCTCCCTAAGGAAACATGGCTCTGATAAATTGTTTAAATGGCCTCCGAAATAGTGGCCAGAATGAGAAATAAGCTTCCGAAAAGAAAACGCAGCTCAAAGGGTAGCAAACCAGACTCTAAATTCCGCAACCCACAGCAGTTTCAAACATAAGCAATTTTTCGAAACGCAGGAGGAGAGTAATCCTCGAAATAGTCCAAAATTAAAGCAAAAACAAAAGAGTTCATGGATCCAAACGATTCTAGGCAATGCTAAAATTAACAAGGGGGTCCAAAATTTGAAAACTTGGGGAAACAGTTGCAGCTGCAACATCTATCCATTGGAATTATCATTATAAAACTAAAACATAACCAGAAATATTGTGAAGGAAAATTGCATATTTGAGAGAAAAGACATGATTGTAGGTGAGCATAGATTTTGGGAAAGATAGTAATTGTTACCCATTTAGTTTTACTATTCATAAACATTTGAGAATCCATGAATTAATGTTACTTTAGGTTCTCCAATATCATTTAGAAGGCTGGACTCTTTATGTACGCACTAGTAAGCATTATAAAGGTTGGATTTATTGAGGAAATTGTGGAGCAGTGAAGGGAAATTCCTTCCTTGTTTTGTGTGGGGTACTAGAGAAGAGTGCCATGACTGGGATGGGTGAGTGGCATCCCTGTAAATGCTTAGAGGTGATCATTTTGGATAAGCATGAGAGAAAATGGGTTGTGGGTTGAGAGAGAAGCATGTAGGTGTTTCCTTCAACCTTGGTGGTCTCATATCCCGGATCAGGGAGGGTATCCATAGTTAACACCTACTATTGGGTGGATAATCGCTCTTACACAACCAGTTGGGTGGATCTTGTTTGTTAAAAGATAAATATTCTCTTGTATATGAATGTGGAAGTATTTTTTATTCTCATGGTGAATATGCTTATTTATGCATGATGTATGTGTAGATATAGTTTTAATTCCACTTTGTTTTTCATTTTGAAATCACACATACATTTTTTTATTATAAATGCATATTATGGCCATTGAGAAAAATTTAGAAACCTATAATTCATAAATACCCCCCTTTGTTGCTTAAATTGATGGATGGGGTCATGAAAACCAAAGGACATTATAAGAGGCCAAAAGTTCCTTATAACATAAAGTGTGAAACCATAATAGGAAAAACCATAAACATTCAAAACCATAGCCCTAAGAGATGAAGTGGAAAAAGCAATATGATTCGCAAGAAGTCTAGTTGATACATTAACTTCACGGAGGAAAAAATTCCACGTACAAACTCCTTTTGGGATACATGATAGCCCATTAGAAAGATCACAAGGAGAATAAAAATTTCAATCAAAGCTGAAGAAATACTCCAATACTCCTAAAGTATCGCATGCCCAAAAAACATTGTTTAGGGCCTTAAAAATGCACCAAAATTTCAAGATGCAAAAAAATTCCAACATGTGGAACCATTCTAAATTTATGGAATATGTTGATGGGCACCAATGTCCACCTAGATCAATCATTTCACTTTATGGAGAAATAGTCCCCATTGTGTTGATTTCCTCCATTAGATGGGGAAATTTCTACTAAATATGTTTCCAAGTGAGTCACTTGCCTTATGAAGAAGCTACCGTGCTTTAACAACACAATACAATTGGATGTTCTATTGGAAAGTTCCCTTTAACGTAGTGTTCATGATATGATTGACCGTCACCATCGCATTGAAGTCAAGATTGAGTTATATAGGGGAAATTTTCTTGTCCACCTCTGGGCTGTCCAAGAGAGGTGGGAAAAAAGGTTGAAGTAGCTCCAAAGTAATTATCAGGTGCAAGACGAGGAAAGGGGGAATAATTAACTCAAAATAATCCTCACCCAAAACCTTGATGATGGTACAAGGAACATTTTTAAGTGGGCATAGCATACAATGGGGTCCTTTGAGGTACTCCTCCTTCAAAAAAATTAGTTGTCTTGTTAACATTAATTTGAGCATGGGATGATTCTTCCTGTGTATATGTAATGGGTAGCGCTATGTTAATTGGGGCTAATGGTTGGAACCCTAAGCACACCTCAACAAGATTGTGGCCAATAGAGATATAAAGGGGTTTATTATATCTATACTAATACTAATGAAGGTTGTTTGGAACTCTAAGCACACTTCAACAAGGTTGTGACCAATAGAGCTATAAAGGGATTTATCGTATCTATACTAAGAATAATGAAGGCTCTCATCCCAAGTGCATGAATGTTTGGATTTATATATTCCTAGGATATGCATAATCATCTAGTTGACTACCTATGATTTTCCATTGATGTAGGGGTGAAAGGTAGTTCATTTTTTCATCTTGGTGTCCATGATCGACAATAGGCTAGACCATAAAGTACTCAAGAATTTGTTGTTTTGATTTTAAATAATGGTCTGTGGGAGGCCAAAATGAACCCAAACATGCATAAGAAGAGCTCAGTATTTCTTGTTTTGTGATGACCTTCTTACAAGGACTTAAAATTTCCATCTTAGAGAACCAATCAACAACCACAAATACATTGTTTATATGCTTGGTTGAAGGTAGGCCAAATATATAGTCTATAAACATGGAATCCTAGGGTCTTTCTAATGTAGGAAAATGAGTGTACAACCCTGCTTCTTGATGGAAAGTTTGGAAATGGAATAGGAAGTGCATGATTTAATGTGTACCTACTAATGTCTTATTGGAGCTTCATCCAGTAGAAACAAATTTCAAAACTACAACTCTCTTCTCTATGCCAAAGTTCCCATCCTCTTAACTATAATTCCCCTTCCAAATCAACTTCTTATTATCTCTTGAAGGAACATAGAGGTGGATAATATGGCATAAAATTTCATCCTAGAGATGAAATTTTGAGACTGGTCTTCTTACTCATAGTGTTTGATAGTTAACAACAAAGTCAGGGTTTCCATCATACAATTGCGGCCACCTAGAGGTATTGCACCCAAAAGAGTTGAGAATGATATTCAATGATGCAACTATAGGTTGGATGAGGTAGTCTGTAACTTGGTTGGTGCTTCCCTTCTTGTACTTGATGTTCAGGTAGAACTGTTGCAAGCATGCGGACCGCTTTTGATGTCACGGTTATTCTGTAACTTTCCTTGTGTCTGCATGAAATACATGGATTTTTTATTAGTGTGGATGATTGTTTCCTTCCCTAGGATGTAATATTTCCACTGGCGACAGGACTACACAATGGAGTACATCTCCTTTTTATTGGTGTGATACCTGCAAATAGAACCAGAGAATATCTAGCTATGATGGGAAACTAGATGTCCATCCTAAGTGAGGACTCGACTAATAGCATGGTCAAAGCCATCTATATCAACCTAAAAAAGGATATTGTAGGCCTGATAGAGTGAGGAATGGAACTAAGCAAAGGTGTCAATTCAGATCTTTGACCGTGTTTTTTTGTTGTGATGCACCCCAAGCAAACTTGGCTTTGGTTCCAACCTTGGTCACTTGCCTTAAAGGACAAGTGATATGAGAGAACCATAACACAAACCTATGGTAAAATTTGGCAAGGTGCAAGAAGCTACATATAACATCCGGGTTAGCGAGTCACAAATGACTTGGACCTTCGGTCCACATGCACCCCATGTTCATCCATGATGTACCCCAGATATTAAATTATCTCCATGATGAATGAGCATTTCTCCAAGTTGGAATATAATTTTTGTTGTCACAGGTTGCTTAGGATTTGATGAATGTGATGCAAGTGTTTCACCCAAGTTCTATTGAAGATTGGGATGTAATCCAAATATATGACTAAAAAAGAGTTTGTGAATAGATGTAATATATCATCCATCATCCTTGTGAATGTTGTTGGAGCATTAGTCAAGCCAAAAGGGATGACCAACCACTCAAAAAATAATTCTTTAGAATTAAAGGCTATCTTCCATACATTATTTTGCTCAATCAGGAGTTGGTGGTAGCCTAGATTCAAGTTGATCTTATTGAATTTTTTTAATAGATAATTAAGGATATCATCAATTCGAGGGATTATAAAGGTATTACTTTATGGTGAATTTTTTTAGGGATCTATAATCAATACATTATTTCAATGTCCCATCCTTCTTCTGCACCAACATAATTGGGCTCCCATAAGGTGAGGAGATCGATTGAATGTAGACCTTTTGGATGATCTCTTGTATCTGGAATTGTATTTCCTCATTACATAGAAAATAATGTTTGTATATCGGATGATTGGGTAAAGGATCATTGGGTATAAAATCAATTGAATGTTTGACCTAACAGTGCATAGGAACCCCTTTAGATGAGGAAAATATATCTTTGTATTCCTACACAATCTTTTTTCTTTCTCCTTCTATGTAGAGAGGCCTCACATTGCGACCATATAGGTCACAGTGACCTTTCATCCACTTTCTGATCGAACAATGAAGAGGAAAATTTCCCAATTTGAGAGATTACGTTTTGGCACTACTTTATCAAGATCAAGGAAATTGCAGTAGTTTAAACTAACTACGGTACCCTATAGAGTTGACCTCCCAAAGTAGTAATGAAACTATAAGGTTTGGACTCATAAAGAACATGACATTTCCATGTATAGGGTTGTCCCAAAATAACATCACACATTACTTCATCTTTAAAGGGATTGATATAACAAGATATACAACATTGTTGACTGACGCAGATGTTTGATCCCTATATCAACTAATCAATGGTGTATAATTGGGGGTGTGTCATTGTTGACAAATTCAATCTCTTGATGACCATGACCTAGATCAAGTTCTTCTAGCTACCACTATCAACAACAAAATGTAGCAAAGTCCTCTTTATCAATATATGTGAATGGAAGAGGTACTCTCCATTCTTTTTCTCCTCTGTCTCTTTTGGTTGGATCCTGGTGGTAGAAATGGTGGTAATTGGATCCACATCAATGATTTTCTTCACCTTATCTTGCTTTGAAATAGAATTTGACCCAAATTTTGGCTCTAAGATTTTCATCTCAAGTAGTAATGATTGTTTTGAGCGACATTCATCGATGTTGTTCCAGTGGATTTTGTGGAACTCGCACCACTTTTGAGTATCCTTCATTCACTTCTAGTTACCCTTCTTTATTGATGGATTTGATTGGTTGTTTTGAGTTTGGTTATCCTTTCCCTATCCATTGTTCTATGAGTTAGGTTCACCCTTACCATGCTTCTACTATAATTGATTTGCAAACCCAAATTATCCCTTTTTATTCTTCTTAAATGTTTTCTCAATCTTGGCAACATATCAATAAGAATATTATAGTGAGAATATGTATAGGAAATCCATATTTGTTTGGATGTAACTATGAAGGCTACCATGGAACTTTAGGAACAAGTATTATTCAGATTCTATGATATCCAACTTTGAGCACAAGTTATGGAATATATTGGTGAAATATAACACTATTTGGCCTCTTTCCCAATGCAAGTTGTCCATATTGTGTACTAGTGATAATAGTTTCTCAGTGAGGTAGTATTCCTCCTCAAGGACATTGACAAAATTCACCCAAGTGGGTTATGTCATATATGTTGTAGATTCATATCTGGCATGCCTCTCCCAATATAATTGTCCCATCAATATTTGACATTGGAGGGATTTTAGGAGAGCGAATATGATATTTTCACTATCAAAAATGTTTTGAACAAAGTAATAACCCATTAGAAAATTTAACCATTTCTCCAAATCATCTGCATATATATATATATGTGTGTGTGTGTGTGTGTGTGTGTGTGTGTGTGTGTATGTATGTATACATATATATATATATATATATACATATATATATATATACATATATATATACATATATATACATATATAGATGTACATATATCTATATATATCTATACATACATACACACACACACACACACACACACACACACACACACACACATATATATATATATATATCCTTTAAATAAAGGAATTTCAAAGTTAACTTGTACCTTGAAGGGTGTTTCACCTTCAAAATGGATGTTAATTGAAGGTGTTTCCACCAACATTGGCAGTCATCGAAGTCTCTGGGAAAAAATATCCATCATCTCGTTCCTCTGTCGTGCAAGGGATTGAATCTTTGAGCAACAAATTAATAGGATATCGTACTATGCCATCTCTATTTTCTTCTTCCATCTAAGGATTCTTGATCTAGTGAGAGATAAAGTGGCTTCCCCCAAGCACAATTAGTTTGAGACCCAACTCTTGATACTAGAATCTTATTAAGGACATGCACCAAGAAACAACAAAGAGAAGATTTCTTTGATACCATTGATTTGGATTATTTAGATAAATGAAGGGAAAATTATAAAATGGAAACACACACATAAATAACCAAGTTCTATTAATGAATGAAATAAAAAAATATTGTAAACTACAAAGCAATATAAACTAGCTAGAATGATGGTAGCTTGTCTCTGAAAAGAGATGTTGCGACTATGCTCCTTCACCAAAGGACATTACAAGAGGTCAAAATTTCATTTTAACATAAAGTGTAAAACCCTAAGAGGAATAAACCGTAAATATCCTAAACATTAACCCTATGCGATAAGTGGAAAAGGTAATGCGAGTCCTAAGGAGTTTAGTTGTTACGTCGACTTCACAGGGGCGCAACTTCCACATGGAAACTTCATTTGGGGTGCATGATAGCTCATTGGAAATATCTTGTTGAGAAGAAAATTTTCGGTCAAGCCCTAAGAAATCCTTCAGCAACCCTAAATTATCCTAGGGAGAAAAAACACTATCTAGGTCCTAAAAAATGCACCAAAAGTTTGGGACCCAAAAAATTGTAAAAAATTGCTAGGACCTGAAACCATTGTAAATATATGGAGCAGGCCCTTTGGCCACCAATATCCACCTAGATCATGACACCATTTGATAGCACTTATGATATGACCCATCTACCCAAAATGATTTCAAGTATATTATTTTGGCTAGCTCCCATGATGACCCCCTATTGAAATATAGTATTAATTACCAAGAGAAACCTCTTGATGCAAATGGATGTACAATCTTTAGTTGGATCATTTGAAAAATTGACTAGCTAAACGTCTTCATAACTTTACCTATGGTTTTTTTTAATCATTTACATGGACCCTTTCCCTAATGGTGAAATCTACTTATGAATAATAAATGTAATCTAGTTTACATGCAATCAAAATATGAAATGAAATTATTTGATTAATCATATACAACACTTTCACACACAAAATATAACATTAAAAAACACTAATTACATTATTTATCATAATTTCAAGTTTTTTGCAATAGGTTTCACAATGTTGACACATTCAAGAATAACAAGTTTGACCACAATCAACCCAACAAATAAGTGTTATTCACATCCTCACAAGTATAAACTTCTATAATTATATAATTTTTTCATCATTATATATAGTCTATAATTATTTTGTTCTTACCATCATGATCTCCCTTACAAATCTCCCAAATTTAATTAAATGTTTAAAATATACATCTAGATTCCCAATACATACTTAACTTGGTCATTTTATAAGGTCATGATCCTCTTGTGCTCAGTAACATCGAAAATACTCGACCTCCTTTTTATGTCAACCAAATTTCAAAAAATTCTTCAAGACCTAGATGTATAGAACAATGATTTATGCTTGTGCGCCAATATCAAATTTGTTTTGTGACAATTTTTTGTGCATTGCATGTAGGAACACGCCATTCATATAAAGTTTAATTAATTGTTGGTTAATGAAATTTTCATATAGGAAAACAAATAGATGAAACACACTAATTAATATTTCTATTTGTACATTTCAAAATTATTAAACTGAATCTAATACAAAAAATATATATATATGCGATTTTCCAACAACATTATTTATATATAATTCATATTATCATTTAATAACTCATTTATAAAACAAATACAATCATCATCATCATTCTTTCTAATTAATATGAACATTGAAATAAAGTTATGCCAATATAATAAATATTAACATGGATATATTATTCATTGATAGCAAAAATGATTAAAACACCAATGAAATAACAAATCTTATTCTTACACATTATTAGAGATATGGTTTTGAATGATTTGAACAATTCTTCATCTTTAGACATGGTCCTACATGCTTAAGGTGTATCAGTGCATTTCATATGTATAAATGCACCATACAAAAACATAATCTCCACCTGCTTGCCTCTGCTAGAGACTTATAATATAAACAAATTTTTGGGATCTTTTTATAGGACCTTCAGCATAAATCTTCACTAGAAGATGTTTTCCTTGTAACGCACCCACATATGTTTGAGTAAGATTTGATAATTATGTAGGGGTTCTATGAGATAAACCAATCCCTCAAACTATTCGTATTACACCTATTGACATAGGTAATAAAAAGCAATTCCCATTGAAATTCACATGAGGCTTAATGGTCCATAAGTCACGAGGATTGATGTTGGAGAAAGCTACTATTAATATTGGAAAAACAGAGAGGGAGGATATGTCATTTACTACAATATTTTGAGTTTAAGATTTGAATGGTATTCGATTTAAACCTCTCTTTTCATATGATCGATATGAAAAGATGACAAAAATAATAGGCGTGACTATCTGAAAGGCTGAAGAATATAGATTAACTTTGATTACTATGTAATCTATTTGTTATTGATTATAAGCGTCATCTTACTTTCTTGCTATTCACATTTTTCATCATTCAAAATTGTTATTTTATTACCATTTACTTATTTCGCATGTAACTTTTGAAGTAGCCTTCCTCATAATATAAAAAGTACTCATATCAGTTATATGATTATGTGTTAATTAGAAATTTATTTAATATTATCTCTGAATTAAAATTATTTATTATAATATCAAATGATAAGATTCATCTCAAACACATTCATATACATAATGATAATCATCAACAAATTTAATGTGAGAGTCGAGAGTGAAACGAATTTAGATTCATATTAACTATGGATCTACCATGCATCAAGAGAGATCAAATCTTTTGAGGTGCACACCTCTTCTCAAGTTTCTCAATCTAAAAAAAGTTTGCACCTCGAGAGATTTGATCTCCCTCAAAAACATGGTAAACCTAAAATCAAAATAGATATAAAATAGTAATAAAATTCTCATCAATAAATTGAATTGAAGAGAGATTTGATACATGTATCTATTCAAAATAAAAAGAAACATTTCACTTAATAAAACTATAGAAAATAGTAAACTCAAAATATAATGTTTCATCATACATACATCATAAGAAATATAATATAATTTTTAAGTACCCCATATATTGTTGGCATGTCATGCCACCTTTGGTTTGATACTTGGTATCTAATTAAATTCCTCATTGCGACCCTGCCACACAGATATATTCTATTTGTACAAAACCTGCAAACATAGTATTCCCTACACCAATAACATTGATACATTAACTTGAAAGCCAACTAGTAGGTGTTGATCTGGCTGCACCTCAGAGTCCAAACAGCATTGGAACAAACTCAATAATGCATTTTAGAAAAGTATAGATTGAAGATGTTGATTGCAGAGTAGACGATGTTGAAAAGTTGAATGCCCTATTTTAGCTTGCAATAAGAGTCCTTTGGGTCAAAGAATAAAGCCACCAAAGTGAACTGCACTGTTCCTCGAAAGAATGTCATTGTTAACAAATTGTTGTGATGGATATTTCAGCATACTTCAAGACAGAGTAATAAATGTTGTGTCCATTGAAATAAAAACATAACTTTTCATGTGAATGTGAGACTGACAAATAGAAGGCTGTATAATCTGCACGCCATGTTAACATTATGGATTTATAATATATGGAATGGCAAAGGGAAAGGGATAACACCATAAAATTAGTAATCCACCCAAATATAAATAGAGAGCCCCCAAGTTCCAAGAACAACATGAAGGACCCCACAATCCATGTATTGAGGTAGTCATTAAGCGTTTTGAAGAGTACAGAGCAGTTGGATAATCATTGCACCATACCCATAAGTTTTGCTCGGCCAGAAAGTGTATCGTCGCATGCTTGTAAAGTAAAAATTCTGAAATATAGTGTCCCTGCAATTATGTTGTTGACAGTATTGGTTGTGCACAGTTAGACAAACAATCAATCAATCAATCAACCAAGAGAGTATTGGTTGTGCACAGTTATAAGGATTTGACTATCCACTTTCCCACAAAGAGAAAGTGCAACAAACTGTCAGAAGAAGGTGACACAGATCAGTGCAGGCCATTTGTCTCCACTGCAAAACATGAAAAATGCGAGTGCAGATTGTTTGTTTATACCGTCAAATCATAAAAAATGCATCATGTTACATTATCAGTTATTCACGTCTATATTCTGGCACGTTGAATTCCAAGCAAAATATGCATAATGGTCGATGGTCAATGTGACAACCACTCGCCTGTAAGCCAGCCATTCTTTCATTACTGCACTTCACTTTCTCTGACTCTTTTCATTACTGCACTTTACTTTCTCTGATTCAGACTCTTTCCACCATTGTAGCCAATAACAAGTTCTTGAAAGAATCAATTCAAAAATAGTAAGAAGTTTAGGTGGGTAATCTTTCACATGGGTTCTTATGGCTTTGTGCTTAATTTATGAGGTATCGTAACGACTTTTTAGATTCATCATGCAAAGATGTCTAAATTCAATGTTGCCTGTACTTCTCAATAAAAAATAATAAGCATTACTCGTAGAATTGTAGTCATGCTTGTGTGGTTGGGTGCCAAAGGTCAACTCTGAAGAATGGTAATCATGCTTGTGACTCAGGAGCTAAAGTCAACGCTGAAGAATGGTAGTCATGCTTGTGTGGGCTGGTGCAAACGGTCAACGCTGAAGAATGGTAGCCATGTTTGTGTGTGCAGGTGCTAAACAGTAAACACATTACATTAGAACATTGAAAAAGATATGATTTTTATTGATATTGCTTAATAAAATAATACTAGCATAATGATTTAGCTTGTGGTTGGTGAATATCAATAGGCCACAAGTTAAGTGTTATGAATAAGGTATATGTCACTTGTTCTCCATGTGTAGTTGTAATCATCTGTTGTTTATGTTTTAGCTACCTGTTATTACCCGTCTTCTTCTAGTTAATCGGGTTGTTTGTCATTGCTCATTATGCCCATAAAACCAATATAAGCATTACACTTGTCTCTTCCTCCTACAATCTAGGAAAACACACACTTGCTACTCTACCCCAAATTCTGAAATATAAACACCTATCGATGTAATTAACATCTTTACATTTTCAATATATTCCCATGTTATAAGGTTTATTAACATGTCTATGTTCAGAATTTATTAGAATGTTTTATGGATTTAAATAATAACAAGAGTCACAATGTGGCAATGTCCTGCCCAATTGGAAATTATATTTTTTGAAATTTGCAAAATCAACATGCTAACCATGAATTAGTTAGAACATATCATTGTTGCTTTAAATTTCCAATTGGTTTTACTTCATAAAGCATGGTAATTAAACGAATGCCAGATTCACTTACGAATCTATAATAGAATTTTGTTTTCTCAAAATGTGATAGTATGAGATCAATTAAAACCTTTTACTAACAATTGTGTTTCCTATACCAATCTGAGAAGAATATAGACCTTTAAGTTTGAGTTGTGGAATATATGGTTTATAACATTAGCAAAGTTTCCTATTAACTAATATTTTCTTGATTCCCGACTCTTAGGCAATCTATAGACCTTAGTAAAGGGCTAAGATCTATACTTGGTTATTGGTGATTTTGCCTATACCAATTATAAAGTTCAATACTTTGAATTTTTATACTCAATCAAATCTATGTCCTTTGCAAAATGATAAATGTTGACAAGTAAAAATGTTAGTGTTGAGAAAACATGACTTTAAGCACATACAATATTCTCAACATATTCAATTATTATATCTATCTCTCAACCTATCTTGAACAACCTTTAAGTAAGAATTTAGTTGTCTATTATTTTTCATTTATTGTTCAATATTATCACTTGTAAATACAATCTATAAATTTGTATTAACATATTATTTAAAGTATGTAGTAAAAAATTTGATCACTGTTAATTTTATCTTTGACAGATAAATGTGAACATTAACTCTAAAAATTGTTGAATTTCTTTTATATGCTTAAAGCTTTGTCAACATAAGGCTAAATGCCATTACATTTAAGATTTCAACATGATTTCTTTTCTATGCTTCAACCTTTGGCAACATAGGGCTAAAGGCCATTACAACAATATACCTATTTAAGAGTTCAACATGTCACTTCAAGTAATTGAACCTACCTGAGGAAAAATAATAATATTCCTCCCAACCACCCCACCTAGATCCAATTAAAGTCATACTAATTATATTGCTCCTTATGTTAAATTTAGTATTTTTAAGATTTAAATAAAACTTTCTACTTATTATGAATTCAAGTTTTTATATGGTTTAAGAGATGTACATAAATTGCTTATAAATTGTAATTATCTTAATTTAGCTATTGACAACTATTTATATTTTTCGACCATTATTTTCTTAAAAATATTTAATAAAGTAATTAAAAAAATAAATATTAAAAGTTCATAAATTTGTTTGAAAAAATTAGTGAAATTATATCATAATTTTTAATTGAATTGAATTTATAAAAAAAAATTCCAAACATTATTCAGCATATATAAAACATTATTCTTAATAAAATTATAATTTCCACCAAATTATTATGCTTCAAATAAAATATTTTTCTTATCTAATATTTTATTTATAACACTCTTTCCATATATAGTTAACTTTAAAATTAATCTTATAATCAGTCATCTTAATCTCACATACTCATCTTAAACTTAAGTTTAAGTTCAAACTAGTACATGTACATCTTCTCAAAAGAGATGTAAACATATATTATAATTGATTTGGATCTTTATCTTAAGAACGTTATTGTTATTGAAACTTAGATTATATTTGAAAATTTTATTTAATTTATGATTTGAAACTTTATTTTTAATAAAGCTTTGATTGTATTTGAATGTTTTATCTAAATTATAATTAAAAGATAAATATTTATTATATAATTAATAAAGCTTTGATTGTATTTGAATGTTTTATTTAAATTATAATTAAAAGATAAATATTTATTATATAATTAAAAGATAAAAAGATCATTGCCATCTTGAGGGCTTCATTGCGAACCAACAGATATCCAATGGAGTAGTAGAAACATGTCATTAAAAAAATAATATAAAAATGGTATGAGCATGCAACTAGCTTAAATTGCAATGGCAAAGCCATATAAATCATATCAGAAATTACTGCGTACTTACTATAGGCTCAAAGAATGGAGACGAGTAAATCGATGGACGGTTTTTATTTACAAATATTTTTCTTTCATTTGCTTTGACATTATGATTTTCCTTGTCTTTTTTCACGCTCTTCCCAATATATACTTCTCAATTTGAAGAAACATTCTAATTATTTTTTTCAAAATAATTGGTCAGTTTTCGATTAAAATCTGGCATGAAATTCACATTTTAATTTTTTTTTTGAATAATATTTATAAATTCTTTTATTTTTCATATGGAAATATGCACGGGAAACCAGCAATACTTCCCTACATTAGTGGATGGTAGAAACCGCCTGCCATCCTCGTAAAAGGCCTAACCCCAAAGGACTCAAGGCTCGAACCCGTGACCTCTCCCCGAACCGAGAGAATGTGCGCACGTCTTACCAATTGAGCTAACCCTTGGGGCTATTTATTTATTTATAAATTCACTTATTTCAAAACAAGCTCCAACAAAGGACAACGAAGATTAATTTATTCATTTGATCTACAAGGAGTGAGCATCTTTCATAAATAGCAAATAAAAAAATATTAATAACATGACAAAAACATATGCATCTAAAATATAACAAAGGTATGTCTTCAACTCTACATATGCCAATATTTCCGCAATAAAATGCCAAAATTAAATGAAAACATAATACATCCAAAATCCCAATAACCATTGTTATTCACAGCAGCGTCCAACTATTTTGGAATCTATCACCTTAGCATTTTCCCCTCCTCTTTCTTCTGATTTCAGAGAAAAAAAATAGATAGATAGAGACTTCATCTTAAACAAATAGAGGACATTTATGATGATAATATCAAATTCATTATAGTGACTCACACTAAAGCATAATCCAAACAATTAACACCCTTCATACACTTAACAAATACATAATGAAATAACTTATTACGATCAACTATAGTTGAGGTCTTTACAACTTCACAGTTATGTGAACTACATCTTACTAGAAAACATAGACAAATTTGAACCTAGTAGCAATTTATAGTCGTGCATTTAATGAATCTTATTTTCTTTAATGATTGTGTGTCGATGGTGATTTGTCAAGAACAGTAAGTCAATAACCTTTTATTTTTTATAAGACAATTAGTAACAACAAGGATATATCATGCATACATATTTTTGGTGGGATGAGAATCCATTCTAAGGTGTGTCCAGTTAAAGTGGTAATGCACATTGATTTTATACAAAAAGCCTGCTTGTTAGAAACAGGATCGTAGAGCAATAACATATATACAGTTAAATCATTAAACAAGATGTAAAACACATTTAACACATTACAAAGAGACACGGATATAATGTGGTTCACCCAAAAGATGGGCTATGTCTACACAGAAATTGTCAGTTTATTACCGTCCAGAAAGATGAAGAGATACAATCTGCAGCAACCCCGTTGTACTTCCTCTTCACACTCTCACAATCTCTCTCACACAATCACATAGATTGTTTACAATGCTACAATACAATACCATACCATATACAGTCTTACAATGCTTTTCTTTTATAGGAGAATACAATGGGAAAATACTATGGTTAACCCAATACCATGGGTCCGCAAAACTGTTGGCCAACAAAACATTCCAAAAAAATTTCTCAGGGGCTTCGCCCCCAAACCCCAAGGTTGGGGAACGAGTGTAAAGTAAACCTTGGATACAGACATGACTGAATAACATCTCTGAATCTGAAAGATCGGGCTCCACAACCAACACTGCTTGGTTTCCACTTGTTAACGGACATTGAAGTAGACATGTCGACATGGAAAATCAGGTTTTATGGGTTAACATCTTTTTTCTCTACATTAGTAGAGTCATGATACACGATACCAAACACCATATGTTACTAGGTATAAAACATATATACATAATTTAAGTATTTAAAATAAACGATATATAATAGAGCAGTAAATCCATGATTTTGTGAGGAAACTAGAAACATATAGGAAATATTTTATAGTTTTAATATACAATTATAGAGTCAATATGTCGACGATAATTTGAACAGAACAATGACGCATTTCCATATATTTAATCTAAACAAAACTAAAAACATGACCTCTTATTGAGGTAACTATATTCAAACAAGAAAGAATCAAGCAAACGCACTTCACAACCTGTCAATATTAAACAAACAAGAAAGAAACATATTTGTTGTAGTATGTCAAGCGAAAGTAAAATATAAAAAACGACATTGCAAATCCATTGCATTGGTGATCGAGCCAAGAGAAGTAATAACTTCACCGGGAAGTTAACCAATATTATAATAAAGTCACCAACCAACTGTAACTAAATTATACAAGGAGCCACGGGAAGTAATAACTTCACCGGGAATTTAACCAATATTATAATAAAGTTTAAAACCTTTTTCAAAAACTTAAATTAATAAAGAGATTATTTACTACAGTCCATAGCCCTTGCATTCACTACCTGTAGTCCAAGGGTTCAAACCCTTGAAACATTTCTCGAACTAAATACACCATACAAATCCGTCAAGAACTGAAGCACAAGTGAAACTAGAAGATGGAGATTTTAACTTAGTATTTTTCAAATCTGTAATCCATGAATATGGGAATGGCGGAAACATCCACGAAACCCTAAAGCAAAAGAAACCTTTAGAACATTAAATGCATTTAGTTTTGAAAAACTAGTGTATTGTTGTAAAACCACAAATTATTTAAAATGAGGAATGAGTAAAAGATTATCTCGCTAGTGTCAAAGGAATGCCCATAACTTGTCGAAGACAAACACCCAATCATTAATACCTACCATGCACCCAATCCCTCATCAAAACAAATGAAAAGCTAGTAAGAACACTTACAAAAGGGAAGTAGAGGAAAGCTTTAAAGAGATCCTCTTGTGAATTAACAGAAATAATGTTTACCTAGTTTATAGACGGGTATGGGCACCTCAACAATTCCCCTTTTTATTTTGCAATAATAAAAGGGGTCCCCAGGTAATTTTTGTAAATACTTTATTTTTGGTTTGTCATGCTTGATTTGGGATTTTGAGTTTGTGGTTTTAGGTTTGATGAAATCTTTTCCTTTGGACACTCCATTGCTTGTCATTTGGATTGGTTTTCATAGCTTTAAGAGTTTGGTGGTTTTGTCGTAAATTTTTTAGGTTTCCTTGTTTCTCAATAATGATTGTATACTCTTATTTAAACCTCTCTAAGTTGGTTTGATCCTTTAACAATGCATAAATGAATTTAACAAATTACAGATTGACATAAATTAATCGAATGCTCAACTATGGGATTTCAAATTATGTCTTGAAATAATGGAACCATGTCTCCAATTCTCCTTTTGTAGGGTTTATTCAATTTTTGTGAGCTTTAAAATTCTTTATTAATTTTGCAACTTTATATGAATTTCATAATTTCAGTTGAAGCTCATTTGTATTCAACTTTCATTCAAAAGCATAGGAAGGCATAGTTATATTTTCTCTTAAAAACAAATGAATTTCTTTTCATTTATATGAGATATTTATGGCTTATAATATTCACATACATGAAAATATTAAATTAATCTTCCTTATTAATAAAAAGCTAACATAAAAGCTAATGAATCTTCCTTATTATTGTCTAATTATATTTACTTTACTTTTAATACAATATTGACTTTTTTTTAATTAACTTTTAATATGATAGCTAAATACATTTCGATGTTTTTTCAAGGAAATGAAAAAAAATTAAATGAATAAACCTTTAAGAATTGGTATCCATTTCAAAGTAATTATCCCTTAAAATATGTCAAAACTTGAAGTAAATCTATATCCCCTCATTTTCTAAAAGGTAATTTTTTTCCTTTTTTGAGAGGTTTATATAATTCAAAAACTAATTTATTTAAACATCAATAAATATTTCGTGTAGTATTACCACCACGAAATTGAAACCTCGAGAATAAATTTGAAGGAAATAGAATAGTAAGAATAAAGTAATGGAGGAGGTGGCACTTATTATTTATTTCTTATGAAAAAGTTTTTCCATCAAATTGTTATTTACGCTGGCTTAGGGCAAAGCTTTAGTTTTGTTTGAGATTTTGTCATATAATAACTATGAAATATGACATTTTATTATTATCTTCGGCATGTGAAAATGCCATGATCTAAAAAGATATTCTGCATAATTTACTATTGTGATAGCATAAACGCCGGCTCATGAGGATATTATATCATGATCAAAAAAGAATTTGCTTTGAAGGCTAATAAATTGTGGTTGTAAACATAGTTTTAAAAATTGGTTGAACTGGTTTCGGAATCGGTTGATCACTGATTTAAGGGTTGATCAAGTCAAACCAGTGAGTAAATTGGATCAGTCATCTGTTCAATACCGAACCAAACTGAATCGGTCGGTTTGAACTGGTTTGCTTGGCTGATTCATGATAAAAATCGATCGATTTTTGTGAAGATCTCTATACTAAAAAATCAAGGGTTTTTTAAATGTTTTTTTTTTCGTTTTAAATTTTTTTCCCCTAAGTTGAATTACCTAACCCAACCTATGACCTATTTAGTGACTACCCCTGACCCCACAACCTTCAATTCCATGTGTTGTTAACTTGTTGGCATCATGGAAGCCTAGAACCTTGGTGAGTCAACGGTCGGTGAACTCAGGAGTCAGAACACTAAACCGTGAAGTTTGAACTTTAAACAAACTGTGGAACTAGACAGTGGAACTTGAACAATGGATTGTGCAATATTGACTATTATGTAGTTGACTATGTAACATGTTAGTTTTTGGACTCTACATGCCATATATCCTAAAGCCTATAGGCCTCATGGATTATTTTGTTCTAGTTCCAGTCTGCTAGATATGTATTGCACTGTACACTTTGTCCCATTTTGAGATATTAACACTTATATGGTATATACATGACTAGACTTAGGATATTTGTCTCTAGTGCTTTGAAATCATGGATTAAAATCTTGAAAATGATGTTTTCTTTAAAATTTAAATATTTTATGTATTTTTTAGTAAATTGATTCATTAAATTCAAATCAACCGATTTATAACCGATTCATTATCGATTCTAATTTCGATTCGAAGTTGACCCTTGACCGATTCTGAGTTCGTTTCCGATTTTTCAAACTATGGTTGTAAATGAGTTCAACGGCTCATAAAGAAATTGATTGTTGTGGTCCTGTGATTTAGGAAGAAAGAATCTTACACTTAGATCTCTATAAAAGCAGTAGCAACTTGATTTCAAGAGGGGCGAATGGAATTCTCTGTAGAATAGAAGGAACTTATGTTCTTATGTGTTATGTTTCTACTTGTAATCTTTATGTTTAAAAGGAGGAGGAGGCACTATTGTCCAACCAGTTTTCCCATGGTCAATTATCATACTTTGTAATTATTTACAAGGATGCAATTGTGTCACATGCCCCAATTTGCAAAACAATTTCATGTTTTTGAGGAACATTATGTTATATTTTACGTTAAAGTTTGTAATTAATGACCAAGTGGGGTCAAGGATAATTTAATGTAATTGCAGAATATTTTATTAATAAATAAATGAAAGATGAGACAACAACTTAAGGAAGTTGTTAAATGAGTGTTTTACTGGTCACTTGGTGGAGGAGGTTGGGTTGAGAGTAGATTAACATGTGGCAGCATCCTCAAACTACTTCTAGCTGTTGCAGGTGGCAACTTCCCTATTTTTATGGTCATGGTTACCCAAGAAAGTGGAACAAGAGCAGGTGGCTCATTAAGTAAAAATTGACCCAAAAGACCTAGGCATGCTAATAAAACTTCCCATTGAAGACAGTTGAGGCTGCTCATTCTGGATTTGTGATCATTCTAAGTGAATGAAGTACACATGATAATTCGATGGAGGGGACTAGCTGAAGTAAGTTTGAGTGGACAAGTGATGAAAACCTGAACTAGTGCAGCTATTCTAAGCTGAGTTCATACTGCTGTAAGCATAACCGAGTTACTGCTGAACATTCAGTGGAGTTGCAGAGGATTTCAAGACTTCATCTCTCACCCAGTACTTCTACCAGGTGGACCAGGAGAAAAGCTCGGGGATCCTGAGAATTGCAGTCTAGCTCTTCTCCAAGAGTTGGTTGGGAGGAACAGCTTCCTGAAGCTGTTGTCACCTCATCTTTACTTTCAGGTTTTGCTTAGTTCAGTCATTTAAATTATTTATTGTATCTGGAAAGTTTAAGAGGTTTTCAATAACATAGTATATTTCTGTTTTATTTTTGATAGGGATAAATAGGAGAATTATATGTTGTGAAAGTAAGTAACTAGCTAGATTAGGGTAAATTAGCAGAGAAATTTCTAAGTTAATTGATAGATAGAAAGAAAATACCTAAACTGTATTTTCCACACCCTTTGCAAGGCAATACTCTAGTACAAAAGGTTTGTTTATTTTCAAACAGTGGATTCAATATAATATGTGTGCATATGCAAATGGTTATTTTCTACAGGATTTTGTATAAATTGTTTATAGAACTTCAGTTGTATTTGTAATACTTACTTAAAGTATTTAAATAAACTAAATAAAGATAGAAGGAAATCCTAAGTAATACACACTGGTATGTGTAATATTTTACACAGTAAAACCAGCAAAATTACATATTATAAACCTAGTATGTAATCATAAATAAATAATATAGAAACAGTAAATTATCTAGACTAAGTTTAACTTAGCAAAACAATAAACTAGGTTAAATATTTACCCAGTTAGCTCATCTATGTAAAAGAAAAATGCAAACTAGGGTTAACTAAAACAATTTACTAGCTCTGTAAACCTTTAAGAAGAATTAGGGTTTGCAAAAGATCTGTTCTTTCATAACAAAATAAATTTACAATTTATAATATCAAAACCTAGTAGTATATATTCTAGAAAGTACAGAAAAGAAATACATTTATTCAAATTAAGCTCATTTCTCTAGTCTATTTCCAGAACTCATTTATGTATTAATAATTATGCTATTATCAAAGTATTCCACTGTCAAAGGTCCTCAAATCATAATTATTTAAAAGAGGAACGGAATTTCTTAATAATCTATTTAACCCTAACCATCGAAAGCTAAATAACAAATAAAATAAAAAATAAGCTAACATAAAGACAATATATAAATATAATCAAATAGAGTTACTGTTAATTTAACCTTAAGTTGTGAGGATTCTTTTTATATTAAAAACAAAACTGAACAGACTTAGTTTCATCCGACGGCCTTTTACATTACCAGTCAAGGCTTAAAAATCCCGAGTAAAAGTATTCTAAATACAAACAGAGTTCACATAAAAACCAACCATCTGTTTCAGCTACGAAAGCCATTTCAAAAAGAGGAATCCCGCAAGAACAACCATTAAGCTTTTAGTTTAAAAACCCTAAACAAATCCTCATTTAAACGACCCAATAACCTATCAATAAGAGTCATGGCTTAAGCCAGTACCAAACAACAACATTATAATTCAACCATGGCCGAAAAGGCTCAAAAACTAATTCATTAAGTCTCAGCTGTGAGAGCCCGATTCTTCCATTACAAAACAACCACTAGGGCTTTTTAAATTAAGAAAAAGGAACAAACAAAGTATTTGAAAGCCACGGCCAAACCAGTAACCATCATTCATGTGGCAGAACT
Source organism: Pseudotsuga menziesii (assembly GCA_001517045.1). Classification (NCBI taxonomy): domain Eukaryota; kingdom Viridiplantae; phylum Streptophyta; class Pinopsida; order Pinales; family Pinaceae; genus Pseudotsuga; species Pseudotsuga menziesii. The sequence continues at coordinate 127,276 of LPNX011178676.1, forward strand.
CTCCTAAAAACACCATATAATTCTTGCAGGAGTACCCCAAGTGAAACCGAGGCTTACCGGGGTGGATGCCCTCATGAAAACTTGATGGTGGAGTCCTTTCGAACTGAGCTTTCATCTTATGAGCCTGTACAATCAAAACCCAAATGTTAAATACTTATAAATTTAACAAAACAATAATTACTTTATAGGCAGAAGGAATGTTACTTAAGTTCGATTCTTACCAAAGGTTTTTACACATATTTTCGGACGTGATAAGCCAACCTAGCCTCCTTCGTCAGCAGCCCGAGATTTAATGGAGCACTACCAAAAAGAAAATGCAGTTTGCAGTGTTCGGGAGTGAAGTTCTAGGCCACGACGAGGTAAGGACCAAACCCATGGGAGGAAACAAGCAGTAAAACAAAGTATCCTTGTCACTCTTCCAACAAAACCCCTTCACACCGGTTATGGTCAAAAGCACTCACAAAGTACCAAACTTACTCAGAAAGACGATGACGAAAACAACCCAACCCACAACACTCTATTTGACAGTCAAAACTACCTCACAACAGCAACAAGCACCGTGCTCACACTTACTATACCAAAGCTTGAAAGACAAACCTACAAAGGAGCTCGTTATAGCTTATGAAGGCCTGCAAGCAAAAGATTTGAGAGCTGATAACAAGCCTGGCGGCCATGAACTCACAGGTCGACCACCCTACAACAGAGAGAAAGCACAAAACGCATTTTTTTAGTGTTTGAAACAAGTTATATGGAACCTCAAGGTCAACACAAAACCTAATCATCGAACACCAACCACGTGTCCTCCAAATTATTTGCAAGTTATGGGTTTTATGCTATAGTTCGAACTCTTCCAACCTGCACAATCATTTTGTTCACATGTCAAGACCTTATGATATCATTGCATAGTATCATTATCCTCGTTTTGATTTCTTTTTCTTTATAACCAAAGACTTTGTATTTGAAAGGTGTTCATTTACACTAGGGTTCCTATGCATAACTTTAACTTTAACTTTTACATATCTAGGTTCTCCTCATTTTTACATAGTATTTACTATTAGTGTTAGTAAGATACAAATAATGAAGGATTAACCAAATTTTTATATAGAAAGACCTAATCATAGAGATCCTGGAGCTAGGACACAAGGTTATTACTTTATAGGCAGAAGGAATGTTACTTAAGTTTGATTCTTACCAGAGGTTTTTACACATCTTTTCATATGTGATAAGCCAACCTAGCATCCTTCGTCAGCAACCCGAGCTGAAATGGAGCATTGCCAAAAAGAAAATCCAATTTGAGTGTTCGGGAGTGAAGTTCCAGGCCACGACGAGGTAAGGACCAAACCCACAGGAGGAAACAAGTAGTAAAACAAAGTATCCAAGTCACTCTTCCAACAAAACCCCTTCACACTGGTTATGGTCAAAAGCACTCACAACGTACCAAACTCACTCATAAAGACGACGGGGAAAACACCCAACCAGCAACACTCTATTTGACAGCCAAAACTACCTCACGACAGCAGCAAGCACCGTGCTCACACTTACTATACCAAATCTTGAAAGAGAAACTTGCAAATGAGCTCGTTATAGCTTATGAAGGCCTACAAGCAAAATATTTGAGAGCTGATAACAAGCCTGGCGGCCATGAGCTCGTAGCTCGACCACCCCACAGCAGAGACAAAGCACAAAATGCGATTTTTTAGGGTTTGAAACAAGTTATATGGCACCTCAAGGTCAACACAAAACCTAATCATCGAACACCAACCACGTGTCCTCCAAATTATTTGCAAGTTATGGGTTTTATGCTATAGTTCAAACTCGTCCAACCTGCACAATCATTTTTTTCACAAGTCAAAACCTTATGATATCATTGCATAGTATCATTATCCTTGTTTTGATTTCTTTTTTTTATATAACCAAATACTTTGTATTTGAAAGGTGTTCATTTGCACTAGGGTTTCTATGCATAACTTTAACTTTAACTTTTACATATCTAGGTTCTCCTCATTTTTACATAGTATTTACTATTAGTGTTAGTAAGATACAAACAATGAAGGATTAACCAACTTTTTATATAGAAATACTTAACCATAGAGATTGTGGAGCTAGGATTTAGTGTAATAATGGATTTAAAAATTGCAATATATGCTTTGAAAGTGAAAACTCATATAAAACGAGATTTTATATACACAAAAACTTAATACAAATACTTGTTTAAGGAGAATCATTAACATAGAATGATTAAAGTTTAGAAAGAACTCAAACAATTATAAACAATACCTTATACCAAACACTAACGATAAGAATGTAGTTTTGGTCGCAAGTATGTTTAACACATCTCTTAGTTTATAGACTTCTTAGGCTACTATGCACTTAATGGCAGAAGTAGATCTGTTCATAATATACACCATCTAAAAATGAAATACAAGTCTATAACTGAAAACACAAGGAGGAAGATTATTTGAACAAGTACTGTGACAATAAGCATAACTAAACTAAACCCATTCGATTACAATAGTTTTTTACAAACATATAAGCATATTTCTAAACAATAAAAATATCAACAATACCTCTTACGGGGTCAAGCTGCAAAAACAAACAATTTAACTAGCATTTTATCCTATGCTAGTTGAGGAATTTTCGCGGTCTGGAATTACTGGTAACAAAACTGCTTACATGTTTAGAACCTGTAAAAGAAGCATCACTTCACTGCATTAGTTGTAAGCTAAGTAAGCCCCAATCTCAACTAAGGTACCTTCCTATTTGTTAAAACAGTAAAAACAAACTTAGTACCAGGTTCAAATATAGTTTCTTCCTCTGAACATAACTACTAAATTTATCATCCATATCATGGTACTATCAAGGTAAACAAATAAATCATTTAGAACCAGAAAATTTCAATGTTAGATTCTAATACTACTGTTCGAAGTAACCACTAGCAGTTATTGTTCCTTAGGCAGTGACAACTATAAACATTTTATGTTACATGAAAAGTTTTAAATTTTTATGAAATTTTTTGGGTTATTACATGTGGTATCAAAGCACAAGGTTCGGACACTAGGCCTGAATGTGGCTCAACTTGCATAAATAAAACAGTGGATTTGAAAAACATGCATACTGATTTTTACTTTTCCTTTGAATTATACTTCCAGAGAATTCTTCTGGGTTAACTGCAGGTATGGAAAGATTGGAAAAATATGTAGATGAGGAGTCCTCGTTTACTGAACGAAGTAATTCTAAAAGAGAACCCATACAAGAATAAATAACTAATAACTCTTCTGAATTATTACAAACAGTCAAGGAATTAAGAACAGAGATGGAAACAGTAAAAAACGAAAAATGAGAGAATTTTGAGAGCTCGGGAGGAGCTAAATCAGATTTTAATGGAAAGATTTCAGAATGAAGAGAAAGATAAATGAACAGAGTTTGAAGATATGCCTTACCAACATAAAGATAAAAACTCTAAATAGTTTAAAATTGAAAGTAGCTCATCTTCTGAGGTTTATGGCGATCCACATAAAAAGAATTATCAATATACTAGTGATAGTAGTGAAGACAATCATTATACAAGAATGAGAAAGTTTAAGCCTTATGAAGAAATCTCTGGAGAATTCAAGAAAATTAAGCTACCAACTTTTAATGGTGAAACTGAGAAGGGAGAAGAGGCTGAATCATGGCTATCTAAGATGAAGAAATATTTTCAAATTTATAATTATTCTAATCAACTAAAAGCTAGAATGACTATTTATAACCTCACTGGAAAGGCAGATATTTGGTGGCAGGACCTAAAAAGAGTAAAAGGCATTAGGAAGAAAAACATTAACTAGAGTACGTTCAAGAAATATTTTAAGAAGAAATTTTTGTCTGAACAGTACTACGAGGAGTGGGCTAAGGAATTTTATGAATTAAAACTGGGAACAATGAACATGAAAGAACTAAACAGTAAATTTATAAGTCTGCTCAGATATGTGCCTTATATTGTGGACAAGAAGCCTAAGGTACAACGGTTTCTAAGCTGCTTACCCTTTCATATAAAAGACAGAATCGAATATGACAATCCAAAAAATTTAGAAGAAGCAATGAGAAAGTAGAATTTTTTTTAGGAACAGAATCGCAAAAAGGAAAGTATGACAAACTGGAAGGCTAAAAGAACTAATAATTTTGAACAGAGGAAGAAAGGTTAGTGTACCTAACCGAAATTTTAAGAATAATAACACACGAAATTTTCCTAATAAAAATTTCCAAGGGAACAAAAGTAATTCACAGATAAATCCAAATGGTCAAAGAAATAAAGAATCTGTTAATAATCACAGTAACTATACTAAGAGTTTTGAATGAAAGGAACAAGTAAAGTGCTGGGAATGTAATGGTCCTCATTATGCATCAGCTTGCCCCAACCGGAAGAAGACTGTTAGCAACATACATACGATACAGGAGGAGATGACTGTCGATGATATAGGAAGGACAATTCCCAGGATCAATGCAACATTGGAGAACAGTAAGGCGAATTATCAAACTTCCATGGTGGAAGCAGAAGGTAAGATGAATCAAATACCTATATCTATCTTAATTGATCCAGGGGCTAGCTTAAGTTATATTTCTCCCGATTTAGTTTAAAAATGTAAGTTTTCAGTAGAAAAGTTTGCAAAGTCTTGGTTAGTCCAGCTAGCTACTGGTGCAAAAAGGAAGGTGATCAGCTTTGTTAAGAAATCTACAGTAAAAATGGATCAATTTGAAACCTCTGTAATTAAGATTAATGTTTTACCTTTAGGTTCTAATGATATGTTAATTGCTATGGAATGGTTAGAACAACATAGGGTAGTCCTAAACTATTTTGATAAAACATTTACTTGCGTAAATAACGATGGAGAAACAATAAATGTAAAAGGAATCCCTAGAAAAACAACTATAAGACAGATCTCTACTTTGCAACTTAAGAGAGCTGTTCAAAAGGGCTGTAAATCCTTTGCCGTAAAAATAATTAATGAAGAAAATACTAATAACGAAGATAAATTAAAACTATAAGATATTCCAATCCTAAGGGAGTATTAAGATGTATTTCCGGAAGAAATTTCAGGACTGCCTCCGAAGCGGGTGTTAGATTTCACTATTGAGATAATACTTGGTGCAGTGCCCAACTCAAAAGCCCCTTATTAGATGAATATATTGGAATTAAATGAACTAAAGTCACCGTTAAAAGAAATTATTGATAAAAATTATATTAGACCCTGTGTGTCCACCTGGCGAGCATCTGTTATTTTTGTTAAGAAGATGGACGAAACACTATGATTATGTATAGATTACTGTCAACTAAATAAAATGACTATCAAAAACAGATATCCATTACCCGCATAGATGATCTGTTTGATCAGCTATGTGGAGCAACTGTAGTCTCGAAGATTGATTTACGATATGGTTACCACCAAGTCTGAATCAAAGATGAAGACATCTTTAAAACAATTTTTAGGACCAGGTATGGTCACTACGAGTTTGTGGTTATGCCATTTGGGCTTACTAATGCCCCGACTATCTTCATGTGTCTGATGAATAATGTAATGCATAAATACCTTGATAAATTTGTGGTCGTATTCATTGATGACATTTTAATTTACTCAAAGTCTAAAGAAGAACATAAAGAGCATTTAAAAATTGTCTTACAAGAGTTACGAGAACATTAGCTCTATGCAAAATTTAGTAAATGTGATTTCTTTAAGGATAAAATACAGTATCTGGGTCATGTAGTGACTAAAGAAGGAATCTTCGTTGATCCCAAAAAGAAAAAGGTAATCGAAGAATGGCCAGTCTCAAAAGACGTAACTGACGTACGATCATTCATGGGGATTACTAGCTATTATCGTTATCAGAGGGTTTTCAAGAATTGCAAATCCCATAACTTCTTTACAGAAGAAAGGGAAGAAATTCGAGTGGAGTCAAAAGTGTGAATATAGTTTTTAAAAGTTAAAAACATTATTAACCACCGCACCAATTTTAAGAATTGTTGACCCTAATAAATATTTTATAGTATGTACTGACGCATGCAATGACAGTTTAGGTGGAGTTTTAACTCAGGAAGGACATGTCATTGCTTATGAGTCTAGGAAGTTGAAGATTCATGAAAAAAATTATGTGAGCTATGAATTAGAATTGGTTGTTGTCATACATGCTTTAAAAATGTGGCGTCATCATTTAATCAGAAGAAAGTTTATATTAATGTCAAATAATATAGGGTTAAAATATCTGTTAGATCAACCTAACTTAAACACTAGGCAAGCTAGGTGGCTAGATTTCCTTAGCGAGTACGATTTTGAAATCCAACATATTAAAGGAAAAGAAAATAAGGTTGTTGATGCTTTAAGAAGAAATGCAAAACTGAATTTTATAGCAGCAATTAGCACCTATAAAACATATTTAGAAGAACAACTAGAAGAAGGAATAGGACAAGATGAAAATTATCGAAAATTACAAGCAAGGGTAAGAGAAAATTTAATTGAAAGTTTAAGTACAGGGTATAGTTTAAATGAAAAAGTATTATTATTATATAAAGATAGACTATACGTACCTAATGTACCTAAGATTAAGTTGTTGATTTTAAACGAAATTCATAAGACTCCTTATTCAGGGCATCCTGGTTATAAGAAAACTATAACTATGCTAAGAAAGGATTATTTCTGGCCAAACATGAAAAATGAATTGGCAGAATACATTGCTAAGTGCTTTGAATGTCAGCAAGTAAAGACTGAACATCAGCATCCAGCTAGGTTACTTCAGCCATTACATATTCCTAGCTGGAAGTGGGAGACAATCAGCCTTGATTTTATCACAGGACTACCCATAAATCAAAACTTAAATGACTCAATAATGGTAGTTGTCGATAAATTAAGCAAGGCATCTCATTTTATACCTGTAAAAACTACTTATAAAGCTGCGAATATTGCTGATATTTTCCTAAAACAAATTTTTTGTTTACATGGAATACCAAAAGTAATAATTTCAGACAGAGACCCTAAGTTTACGGCCAAATTTTGGAAGTCTTTGTTTAAGGGACTAAATACTACATTAAATTTCAGTACCTCCTTTCATCCTCAAACAAATGGACAGACTGAAAGAGTAAATCAGGTATTGGAAGATCTTCTTAGAATGTATGTAAAAGAACAGCCAGGTAAATGGTAAGATTACCGACAATTGGTAGAGTTTGCTTACAATAATCACTACCAAGCCTCAACAAGATATAATCCTTTTGAAATTTTGTATGGCAGGAAGTGAAATACCCCCATCTCATGGAGTAATCCAGTTGACAGGCTAGTATTAGGACCTGAATTATTAAAAGAGATGGAGTTAATTTTACAACATGTGCAAGGTAATTCGAAAGTTGCGCAAGATCGACAAAAAAGTCAAGCAGATCTTAAACGAACTCAAAAGGATTTCCAGGTAGGTGAACATGTCTTTATTAAGGTGAGACCTAAAAAGAATTCTCTAAGGTTAGGAAGTTGTGCTAAGTTAGCACCCCGATATTGCGGACCTTTTGAAATACTGTCTAGAACAGGACAGGTAGCCTATTAGTTAGATTTACCGCCAAACTTAAAGGTTCACAATGTTTTTTCATATTTCTATGTTAAAAAAATGTGTACATGATGCTACTCATGTTATTAACTCGAATGATGTGCAGGTGGAGCCCAAAGGATATTTTCTCGTGGAACTGGATTGTATACTCGAAAGGAGGGAGATCTCACTTCGGAATCGCACCATTGGTCAAGTGAAGGTGCAATGGAAGCACCTTAGTCCAGAAGAAGCCACCTGGGAATTGGAAATTCATATGTGGGATGGATATCCAATTTTGTTTCAAGGCAATTCTAAGGACGAAGAATAAATAACATCGAGGACGATGTTATAAATTAAGGGGGTGTGTATGTCACATGCCCTAATTTGCAAAACAATTTCATGTTTTTGAGGAACATTATGTTATATTTTATGTTAAAGTTTGTAATTAATGACCAAGTGGGGTTAAGGATAATTTAATGTAATTGCAGAATATTTTATTAATAAATAAATGAAAGATGAGACAACAGCTTAGGGAAGTTGTTAAATGAGTGTTTTACTGGTCACTTGGTGGAGGAGGCTGGGTTGAGAGCAGATTGACATGTGGTAGCATCCTCAAACTACTTGTAGCTGTTGCAGGTGGAAACTTCCCTATTTTTGTGGTCATGATTCCCCAAGAAAGTGGAACAGGAGCAGGTGGCTCATTAAGTAAAAATTGACCCAAAAGACCTAGGCATGCTAATAAAACTTCCCATTGAAGACAGCCGAGGCTGCTCATTCTGGATTTGTGATCATTATGAGTGAATGAAGTACACATGAGAATTCGATGGAGGGGACTAGCTGAATTAAGTTTGAGTGGACAAGTACTGAAGACTTGAACTAGTGCAGCTATTCTAAGTTGAGTTCATACTGCTATGAGCAGAACCGAGTTACTGCTAAACACTCAGTGGAGTTGCAGGATTTCAAGACTTCATATCTCACTCAGTACTTCTTACAGGTGGACCAGGAGACAAGCTCGGGGGTCTTGAGAATTGTAATCCAGCTCTTCTCCAGGAGTTGGTTGGGAGGAACAACTTCCTTAAGCTGTTTTCACCTCCTCTATACTTCCAGGTTTTGCTTAGTTCAGTCATTTAAATTATTTACTGTATCTAGAAAGTTTAAGAGTTTTTCAATAATATAGTATATTTCCGTTTTATTTCTGATAGGGATAAATAGGAGAATTATATGTTGTGAAAGTTAGTAACTAGCTAGATTAGGGTAAATTAGTAGAGAAATTTCTGAGTTAATTGATAGATAGAAAGAAAATACCTAAACTGTATTTTTCCACACCTTTTGCAAGGCAGTACTCTAGTACAATAGGTTTGTTTATTTTCAAACAGTGGATTCAATATAATATGTATGCATATGCAAATGGTTATTTTCTACAGTATTTTGTATAAATTGTTTATAGAACTTCAGTTGTATTTGTAATACTTACTTAAAGTATTTAAATAAACTAAATAAAGATAGAAGGAAATCCTAAGTAATACACACTAGTATGTGTAATATTTTACACAGTAAAACCAACAAAATTACATATTATAAACCTAGTATGTAATCATAAATAGATAATATAGAAACAGTAAATTATCTAGACTAAGTTTAACTTAGCAAAATAGTAAACTAGCTTAAACATTTACCCAGTTAGCTCATCTATGTAAAAGAAAAATGCAAACTAGGGTTAACTGAAACAATTTACTAGCTCCAGCCCGCACGGGTGTGGCTCATTGGCGGTTCCGTTGTAATGAAGTTGTTTGTAAATTGGAGGTCACGAGATCAATCCCACCCGGGTTTACCTGTGTCCCATGTCTTGCGGCGGGTGTGGGGCACCTACGGTTATAGTGGTAGCGGGAATGGATCCCTGGACCCCGTGTCACGCGAGTACCAGCCCGGCCCCAGTTGCCGATTCCCCTAGTCAAAAAAAAAAAAAAAACAATTTACTAGCTCTGTAAACCTTTAAGAAGAATTAGGGTTTGCAAAAGATTTGTTCTTTCATAACAAAATAAATTTACAATTTATTATATCAAAACCTAGCAGTATATATTCTAGAAAGTACAGAAAACAAGTACATTTATTCAAATTAAGCTCATTTCTTTATTCTATTTATTTCCAGAACTCATTTCTGTATTAATAATTATGCTATTATCAAAGTATTCCACTGTCAAAGGTCCTCAAATCATAATTATTTAAAAGAGGAACGAAATTTCTTAATAATCTATTTAACCCTAACCATCGAAAGCTAAATAACAAATAAAAAAATAAGCTAACATAAACACAATATATAAATATAATCAAACAGAGTTACTGTTAATTCAGCCTTAAGCTGTGAGGATTCTTTTTATATTAAAAACAAAACTGAACAGACTTAGTCTCAACCTATGACCTTTTACATTACCAGTCAAGGCTTAAAAATCCTGAGTAAAAGTATTCTAAATACAAACAGAGTTCACATAAAAACCAACCATCTGTTTCAACTACGAAAACCCTTTCAAAAAGAGGAATGTTGCAAGAACAACTGTGAAGGTTTTTTTTTTTAAACCCTAAACAAATCCTCATTTTAACGACCCAATAGCCTATCAATAAGAGTCACGGCTTAAGCCAGTACCAAAAAACACCATTACAATTCAACCATGGCCGAAAAGGATCAAAAACTAATTCATTAAGTCTCAGCTGTGAGAATCTGATTCTTCCATCACAAAACAGGCACTAGGGCTTTTTAAATTAAAAAAAACAAAGGAACAAACAGAGTATCTGAAAGCCACGGCCGAACCAGTAACCATCATTCACACGACAGAACTCTCCTAAAAAAACCATATAAGTCTTGCAGTAGTACCCTAGGTGAAACCGAGGCTTACCGGGGTGGATTCCCTCATGAAAACTTAATGGTGGAGTCCTTTCGAACTGAGCTTTCATCTTACGAGCCTGCATAATCAAAACCCGAATGTTAAATACTTATAAATTTAACAAAACAATAATTACTTTATAGGAAGAAGGAATGTTACTTAATTTCGATTCTTACCAGAGGTTTTTACACATCTTTTCAGACGTGATAAGCCAACCTAGCCTTCGTCGTCAGCAACCCAAGCTGAAATGGAGCACTGCCAAAAAGAGAATGCAATTTGCAATGTTCAGGAGTGAAGTTCCAGGCCATGATGAGTTAAGGACCAAACACACAGGAGGAAACAAGCAATAAAACAAAGTATCCAAGTCACTCTTCCAACAAAACCCCTTCACACCAATTATGGTCAAAAGCACTCACAAAGTACCAAACTCACTCAAAAAGATGATGGCGAAAACACCCAACCCACAACACTCTATTCGACAGCAAAAACTACCTCACGACAGCAGCAAGCACTGTGCTCACACTTATTGTACCAAAGCTTGAAACACAAACTTGCAAAGGAGATCGTTATAGATTATGAAGGCCTGCAAGCAAAAGATTTGAGAGCTGATAACAAGCCTAGCGGCCATGAGCTCACAGCTCAACCACCCCACAATAGAGACAAAGCACAAAACATGATTTTTTAGGGTTTGAAACAAGTTATATAGCACCTCAAGGTCAACACAAAACCTAATCATCGAACACCAACCACGTGTCGTCCAAATTATTTGCAAGTTATGGGTTTTATGCTATAGTTCGAACTCGTCCAACCTGCACAATCATTTTGTTCACAAGTCAAAACCTTATGATATCATTGCATAGTATCATTATCCTCGTTTTGATTTCTTTGTTTTTATAACCAAATACTTTGTATTTGAAAGGTGTTCATTTACACTAGGGTTCCTATGCATAACTTTAACTTTAACTTTTACATATCTAGGTTCTCCTCATTTTTACATAATATTTACTATTGGTGTTAGTAAGATACAAACAATGAAGGATTAACCAACTTTTTATATAGAAATACTTAACCATAGAGATCCTGGAGCTAGGATTTAGTGTAATAATGGATTTAAAAATTGCAATATATGCTTTGAAAGCGAAAACTCATATAAAACAAGATTTTATATACACAAAAATTTAATACAAATACTTGTTTAAGGAGAATCATTAACATATAATGATTAAAGTTTAGAAAGAACTCAAACAATTATAAACAATACCTTATACCAAACACTAATGATAAGAATGTAGTTTTGGTCGCAAGTATGTTTAACATATCTCTTAGTTGATAAACTTCTTAGGCTACTATGCAATTAATGGCAGAAGTAGATATGTTCATAATATACACCATCTAAAAATGAAATACAAGTCTATAACTGAAAACACAAGGAGGAAGATTAATGGAACAAGTACTGTGACAATAAGCATAACTGAACTAAACCCATTCGATTACAATAGTGTTTTACAAACATATAAGCATATTTTTAAACAATAAAAATATCAACAATACCTCTTACGGGGTCAAGCTGCAAAAACAAACAATTTAACTAGCATTTTATCCTATGCTAGTTGAGGAATTTTCTCAATCTAGAATTACTGGTAACAAAACTGCTTACCTGTTTAGAACCTGTAAAAGAAGCATCACTTCACTGCGTTACCTGCAAGCTAAGTAAGCCCCGATCTCAACTAAGGTACCTTCCTATTTGTTAAAACAGTAAAAACATACTTAGTACCATGTTCAAATATAGTTTCTTCCTCTAAACATAACTACTAAATTTATCATCTGTATCATGGTACTATCAAGGTAAACAAATAAATCAGCTAGAACCAGCAATTTTAACGTTAGATTCTAATACTATTGTTCGAAGTAACCACTAGCAGTTATTGTTCCTTAGGCAGTGACAACTATAAACATTTTATGTTACATGAAATTTTTTTTAATTTTATGAATTTTTTTGGGTTATTACAAATTGAGAGCCAAAGATGCTCTGTGATAATTTTCATAGAATTAGTCATGGTCGAAAGGGTTATGTAATATTTTTCTTTTGCACAATTGACTATGAATCAAATGTAATTTTCTTGGCTCACTCTTGTGTTTGGATTATTATATAGATTGTTTGAATTGTTCACACTATTCTGATTGCATAAATAATTTGATTGAAGATTAACTATAATTTTTACTATTTGTTCATCTTTAATGAAATTGGCATTCTTATTCAAATGTTTATTTATTTAACTTTGTTTAGGTAATTTAGTCATAAACTTTCTTTTATGCATCAAGAATCCTAATATTAATCATGCTCATATGCAGGATGGGATAGATTTGATAGATATAAATAATATTTAAATTAATTTACAATTTTGTTTCATGAATGGAAAGCTACAGTTTAGCAGCTGCTAAATCTGTGTGTTTTAGCAACTACTAAACTGTTTATTTCATGTTCTTGAAATTTGCATCTTAGTTAAATTTAGTTTTCATTTTGGAATAGTTTATCATTTAAGAAATTATTAAGATTTGATTCCGAGACTCTATATTCTGGAGAGAAAACTAACAAAGGAAGGGGCCTTTGTTCTCGCGAGAATTAACCATACCAAACATATCGGGGGTTGCATTAAGCGTCTTGTGTGGGTTAGTTCTCCTTAGTTGGACATAGACGAAAAATCTGGTCAATACCTGGTTAAACATTGGATCCTTTACACTTGTATTAAACCCATAGTAAGAAACCTGCAACATGGAAGATATGGAAATGAGATGAAAAATTGTATGGCTACCAGTAGTGAGATATGAAAGACGCAAAATGAAAATGTTAAGAACCCGTGTCAATCCCCCTCTTTATTTTGTTGGTATATTTTGTTGGACACATATGCTTTGTAAGTCATCCCATTAGTATGATGTATTATCCCACATTCATGGGGAGTAAGTAATAGTTATTAAGTCATCTAGTTAATAGGTTGCATTATCCCACATTCATGTGGAGTAATAGTTGTTTAGATTAGACTTAGTATATAAGTATGTGTTGAAGCTAATGAAAGCATGAAAGAGTTATTTTGTATTGAGCTTGCTCAAAGGAGGTTTCCCCCTCGAAGTGGCCCACGATCAATAAAATATCTTTTGTGCTCCAATATTTTTGCATTCTCATTGTTTATTGCAGCACGTTCTTCACATCTGGTATCAGAGCACTTTCTTGGGCTCGTTGGGTGGAATTTTGGGAAAAAAAAAATTTCCCTGCCGTGCTTCCTGGCGCTATGAGCATTACAGTTGTTCTTCTTCTTACAGCAATATTATTCATCCGGATCAGGGATTAAACCCTATCCGCTTAACTGTGGGAAGTACTTGGGCATAGCCCTAAAACTCATTGTGAGGAGTACCACAGGAACCCCGAAGTAGCTGCCCATTGAGAGGACCTGCCAAGCGAAAAGGGCAATGACCCCCACTAGATTGACTAGATTCCCATCCGTGAGGAAAACCAAAGAGTTGTCGTTTTTTTCCAAGCGGTTAGCAGTTTTACCTACGTCGTGAAGTGAGGGGTACGACCCCAATACTCAAGCCTGAGATAGCCTTGGTGGCCGAGTGACTACCTTTGAACCAATAGGAAGCTGAATATACCTGGGGTCCATTTACAGTTGATAACGTGCAGAATTTCAACATTGTCACAAATCATAACGTGCAGAATTTTAGAATTGTCACATATCAATTACTCCATTTCCTATTGATAACACAGCTTCTAGCACTGCCACAGATCATAGATCAGTTCTTGTTTTTCAGCCATATCTTCCTTGATTTAGCTCTGTTTCCCTTGAAATTTCACTGTCACCCCCGTAATACCATTCTGCATATTCCTTCATTGAGGACCCTATTCCCAA
>LPNX011178676.1:142264-226180 GCA_001517045.1 Pseudotsuga menziesii
GTGGAAACTCGCCAATCACACCGAGGGATTGTCTAATGCATTCTACCTTAGTTGTTTTATCAGTGGTCTGAAGGATGCAATACGCTCTGAGGTTAAAATGTTTTTCCCCCGCACAATGATGGAAGCCCTCAGGTTGGCTAAGCTAGCAGAGGACAAGATCTAAGCTCAACAATGCTCCAAATCCACTCTTGTTCCATTCAGACCTACGGTTCCTCAAAGAACCCAAAATCTGCCAGCTCCTAGAACCACTCCTATCAAGCATTTGTCTGAAGCAGAGATGCAGGAACATCGGGAAAAAGGGCTTTGTTATAATTGTGACGAGAAATTCACCCGGGGACATAGATGTGTTGAGCAAAAGCTCTATCTCTTGGATGTGGATTCTCCACCAACACCTAAAATTTTTATGATGCTCAGGATCCCACAGATGATGATGGTGACATTCAACAACTTCCTGCTCCAGAGGACCAACCAGAGATATCTCTCCATGCCTTAGCCGAAGTCACCACCCCACAAACTATGCGGGTCAGAGGGTTCTTCAAAAAACTCCCTCTTACAATACTCATTGATTTTGGTAGCACTCACAACTTCATTGACCCGAGGATCGCCAAACAGGCTGATTGTTTCATCTATCCTTGCTCCAGATTTGAAGTCATGATTGCCAATGGGGGCACCTTAATTTGCAAAGGGAAGTGTCGTAATGTGTGCATATCTATGGGGGATTATAACTTGCGCTCTGACATGTTTGCCTTGCCCTTAGGCGGATGTGATGTGGTTTTGGGCGCTCAATGGTTACGCACACTTGGACCCATTTAATGGGATTTTGCTGAACTTTGGATGCAGTTTTCAATCAATGGTACCAAACACACATTGCAGGGCTTACAACTAGGGCCTCTCAGCCTCATCAATTCACATCACATGGAAAAGCTTCTAAAGAAAAGTTCACATGGTGTCATCGCTCAGCTCCATTTCATTCAGATGCAACCTTTAGCAGTCTCAACTACTCCCGTGGATCTCCAACAAATTTTGGATCGATATGCATGTGTGTTTGCTGAGCCAGTGGGATCGCCATCTTCTCGACCCGAGGACCATCGTATCCCGCTCCTTCCTGGTAGTGTCCCTCCCAACATCAGGCCCTATCGCTACCCATTTCACCACAAGATAGAAATTGAGATGCTTGTTCGTGACTTACTAAAGCAAGGTGCTATTCTCCCTAGCACTAGTTCCTTCTCTTCACCGGTCCTTATAGTCCAGAAAAAAGATGGGTCATGGCACCTTTGCATCGACTTTTGAGCACTTAATCACATCACAATCAAGGATAAGTTTCCCATTCCTGTTGTTGATGAGCTTCTATATGAGCCCCATGGTGCTCATTTTTTCTCCAAGTTGGATCTTCGTTCTGGGTATCACCAAATTCGAGTCCATGCGGATGATATCCCTAAAAGAGATTTCTGCACACATGATGGCCATTATGAATTTTTGGTCATGCCATTTGGCCTCACAAATGCCCCTTCCACGTTCCAGGCATTAATGAATAAAATATTTCGGTCCTACTTGCGGAACTTCATTCTGGTCTTCTTTGATGATATCATCATCTATAGTAAAACCTGGGCTAAGCATCTCCAATGTCTGGATCTTGTACTGCAACTTTTCTGTGATCATCATCTCTGTGCCAAACAATATAAATGTGTTTTTGAGCAAAAGGAAGTCGAGTATCTCAGGCATATTGTTTTAGCACAAGCAGTTCGTGTCGATCCTGCCAAAATCGATGCCATGAAAAATTAGCCACCTCCTTAGACCTTGAAGAGCCTTCGTGGATTTTTGGGACTTACTGGCTACTACCGCAAGTTTGTCAAGGATTATGGAAATATTGCAGCTCCATTAACAGCTCTACTAAAAAAGTATGATTTTACATGGACACCTGCTGCTGTGTGTGCATTTGAGAAACTAAAACAAGCTATGTGTACCACACCTGTTCTAGCTATGCCTGATTTTTCCAAGCCCTTCACTATTGAGAGTGATGCTTGCGACAATGAACTTGGTGCTGTCCTCCTCCGAGATGAACATCCCATTGCATTCACCAACAAATCCCTGTCTGGTAAGAATATAGCCACCTCTACATATGAGAAGGAAATGATGGCTATTTTGCATGTCGTACAAAAGTGGCATCCATACCTCTTAGGGAATCATTTCTGCATCAAGACTGATCACCAGAGTCTGAAATATTTCCTAGAACAACGCCTCTCATCCCCAACACAACAAAAATGGGTGAGAAAACTCATGGGTTATGACTACGAGATCACTTACAAGAAGTGTAAGGACAATCTTGTGGCAGATACTCTTTCCCGCACATTTGATGACCATGCTTCTCTTTCAGCTATTTCTATGCCTCTTCCAAATTGGTTACAATCTGTTCAACAAGGCTATGTCAATGACTCTTCCTTATCTCAAATCATCCAACAGTTGGCCAGTAATCCTTCTCTTCTACTGCATTACTCTTGGGATGGTTCTTCTCTGAGATACAAGGGTCACTTGGTGCTTCCCTAGGGCACAGATTTTCACCAGGCTGTCTTCTATGAACTCCATGCTTCTCTAGTGGTAGGGCACTCTGGGTTCCTCAAAACGTATGAGCGGGCACGATGTAACCTCTTTTGGAAGGGAATGAAACAAGAAATTCAACAGATGGTTGCTGAATGTGATACCTACCAGTGCCACAAGGGTGAAACTACACTCCTCCCCAGCTTGCTCGAACCCTTTCCCGTCCCTACAAGGATTTGGACAGATATTTCAATGGATTTCATCGACGGGATCCCTAAATCTAGCGGGAAGACTATAATCTTGGTTGTGGTTGATCGACTCTCCAAATATAGTCATTTTTGTGCTCTCATCCATCCATATACTGCCTCCTCAGTTGCAAAAATTTTCATGGACCAGATATTACATCTTCATGGCATCCCTTCTTCCATTGTCTCAGACCGCGATGTAACTTTCACAAGTCATTTTTGGACCGAACTCTTTCACCTCACTTGAACCAAACTAAAAATGAGTTCAGGATATCACTCACAAACAGGTGATCAAAATGAAGTCACCAACAAATGCTTGGAAACGTATCTTCATTGCTTCACCTCTGAACAACAACATTAATGGGAAAAGTGGCTCCCTCTCGCTGAATGGTGGTACAATACTTCCTACCATACTGCATCTAAAATGACTCTGTATGAAGTTGTTTATGGGTAGCCACCCCCAGTGCTCCTTCCATACACCCCCCATAGTTCACCAGTTCAAGCAGTTGACATGGTTCTGCACAACCGTGATCATATTCTTCACATTCTACAAGAGAATCTTCACATGGCCAGAAATCGCATGAAGCAGCAAGCCGATCAACATCGTTCTGAGTGCACCTTTCAAGTCGGTGATATTGTTTTTCTTCATTTGCAGCCTTATAAGCAATCCTCCCTGAAACTCAAAGGGCATCAGAAGCTGACTCCAAAGTTCTATGGGCCATATAAAGTTCTTCAGAAGATTGGGTCTGTTGCTTATAAATTGGAACTTTCTCCTTCTTCTCGCATTCACCCAGTCTTTCATGTCTCTTGTCTCAAAAAAGTGATTGGCACCAACATCTGAGCACAAACTATTTTACTAGAGCTGGAAATGGAAGGCTCCATCATTTTGGAACCAGAGGCCATCCTCAATCAGCGCACTCGTCAGCTTCACTCTCGGGCCATCACCAAGGTCTTAATTCAGTGGCACGGCATGCAACCAGAGGATGCTACATGTGAACCGCTCCTTCAGATTCAGTAGCAGTTTCCACATCTAAAGCTTTGAGGACAAAGCTTTTTCTTAGAGGGAGGGGATGTTAAGAACCCGTGTCAACCCCCCTCTTTATTTTGTCGGATGCATATGCTTTGTAAGTCATCCCATTAGTATGATGTATTATCCCACATTCATGGGGAGTAAGTAATAGTTGTTAAGTCGTCTAGTTAATAGGTTGCATTATCCCACATTCATGTGGAGTAATAGTTGTTTAGATTAGACTTAGTATATAAGTATGTGTTGAACCTAATGAAATCACATAAGAGTTATTTTGTATTGAGCTTGCTCAAAGGAAGTTGCCCCCTTGAAGTGGCCCACGATCAATAAAATATCTTTTGTGCTCCAATATTTTTGCATTCTCATTGTTTATTGCAGGAGGTTCTTCACAGAAAAGAGACTAATAAACTCTCGACAGGATAATAGTAATCATACCTTTGCATTTGTATAACCAATGCACTATATTAAGTTAGACGGAATTGTCAATAAACTATAATGCTACGAAGTTAAACCCTTGTAATTCGTTAAATGATTTCACTTTGTAACCCAAGAAATAATAGTAAGAGCCAGCAAATCCAACCTGTGTGGAAGCATTATTTTCAATGGAGTCGAATAATCTCCTAGGAATAAGGTCGAGCCAAGGATAAAACCCTCAAGACCCAAACCCTCTCCACACTAATCAAACAATCAATGTGAAACATATTGACTATTATCGAAATCAAACATTGACCTTCTATAGAAATTAAAACATAGAGAACACCATAAATTCAAACCTTGTTGTGCGCACCCTCATTTAACACACAGTTGGCTTCATTGTATGTACTTTCTCCCAGCAGTCGACACATCAATTTATGACACCAAATTGTAAGGAGAGGACCCTGCAAACTCTGCAAAACACATTAATAACTTCTTACGACATTGCGTTGTCGTCTCTTGGGGCACCAAATTCAAGACTTGCGTCATTTTTGTCAGAACCAATTATATTTGAGATAAATAGGCTTTATAAAAACAAGTTTAATAAATAAAAATTGCAACTATAAAACTTTATAGATAGAAAAATTAAAACGCAATACGACATGGATTAATAGGGTCATGTCGATCCATATAAGTCTTGTTGCGCAGGACATAATAATAATCTAATGTCAAATCCATTGTCAAGCCAGACACAAAATTGGTGTATGTAACCCCTAATTTGTGGGACAAGGTACCCCTTCCATGCAACTATTTTATAATTAAAGTCTACAAAAGTGCGCATACCCTACCTTAATTGGATTCGAACTTGTATCATCTTAGGAAGAAACACTATTAACGTTAGAATTTTAAAATTCATATTTTTAATATAGATTATTTTAATATAATTTTTATAAAATATATATTAAAATTTTGACTATGTTTGATTGTTAAAATGTTTCATATAAGTTGATCTTCAAGATTCTATTACTATTAATCATTAATCGACACCCTATAATATTTTTAACGCCTTTTCTTTACTCAAATTAATAAATATCCAAAATTAATATAAACTGAGAATGTGAAAGAGAAAAAAAGGATGTAATCTAAGTCACTTGACACATACATATATATTAAAATTATAGACATATAGATCCAATTTTTTATAGAAACTATAACATTTACAAATATTCAATAAAAAATAGAATCAATACACATCACACATTCACTAAACACAACGAGACACATAGATGATAGCCCAATATTTTGAAACCATATTTCTCATTAAGTCATCAAAATCAAGCTTTACCTCCCCCACCAAGCTTTGTCCCAGGCCCTTCTTTCCTTATCACATACTTCCACAAAGGGTATTTTTTTTATCTTGGGCTTGTTGTCTTGTTAAAACAAGTTTAAATAGCCCTTGAGTTCCGCTAAAAAAAGATGGAGCACTAATAGGAGTAAATAAACCCAGACTTGGAGGAGGAAGAGAAGGGGAGACACCAATTGGGGCATTTTTCCCTTTCTTTTTCCTTTTAGCAGCTGCCCTAGTTGATTGAGACATTTTTCTTATTGTTGGATGGTGAGCTTGAAATCCTCCTGACAAATTCACCCTCAAAGGCACTTGGAAACACTTGCAAATCCTCCAAATGCTCTTCACCTGCAAAAAAACTCACTCT
The DNA here is from genome assembly GCA_001517045.1 of Pseudotsuga menziesii. Taxonomy (NCBI): domain Eukaryota; kingdom Viridiplantae; phylum Streptophyta; class Pinopsida; order Pinales; family Pinaceae; genus Pseudotsuga; species Pseudotsuga menziesii. The sequence continues at coordinate 148,198 of LPNX011178676.1, forward strand.
CACACCTCTCTCCACATTTGCAAATGACCAAGTGAAAGTGAAAAATGTGTTTTAACTCACACAGGCCTCCATTTCCGTGTTTTTCATGTCTTGGAATTGAGATGGTGTTTTTATAATGCGGGACACGATGACATGGGACACAAAGGGGGTTTTGGATGTGTCTGGTTTCCTAAGATGTAATAAAATTGTGGTAAAAGTTATTACAAAACATCATATGATGCACAAAAGTTATTTCATTCTAGTTTATATACATCTAATATTTTATAAAAGAAGAAAGTTGGTGATAATGATGATAGTTATTAATGTCCAGTGAGATGAACTTTGATTGATTAGATCTTAAAAAGATAAGGAGTCTCTTGGTTTTCCTTAAAAAAATATTTTTATGCTAAAAAAGCTTTAAAAGAAGCATTCCTAAATCACCATTTATCTAATATTTTAGAAAAGAAGAAAGTTGATCATGATGATGACGATGATAGATATTAACATTCACTCAGACCAACTTTAGTTTATTGGACCTTAAGAAGATAAGGAATCACTTGGTTTTCTTTAGAATTTTATTTTTATGCTAAACAAACTATAAGAGAAGCATTCCTAAATCACCATAGTTTTGTTGAGTTAAAATGTTAGGAAGGTTAGTATTGTAGAAAATATTTGAAATTGTGTTCTAATGTGAGTGTATGCAAGACATTCTATGAGAAATTGATTTTCATCTTCAACCATATTTATTCCTCAAAGATGATATATTCTTTCATCCCAAGGCGTTTTAGAAATTTTCCAGTGCTCTGATTCACTATGGATCTCATGAGAGTTCGTTCTTATTTTAGCAATGTTGATTTTATTCTTTATGTTAGTTAAAACATAGAGATACTTTTGATCTTCTAAATTATGGTTGATCACCTCCTTGTAATATCCTAATTTTCTCTTATCTTCTAACTCTTTATTGCACCACATCTTCTCTTTAAATATAGATGTAATAATAATTTTAATATTGTCAAAATTATGCATAGTGGCCACTTCCTCGACTCCCTAATAGTTTACAATTAACATCTTTATGCCAACCTCTCTTAAGTTGTAGGTGGTTTGACAAGATTATGGAGCAATATTAGGGATCCTCTAGTCTCCCATGTTGTTTATCTTGTTCTTGTATATTAGGTATCTAGCCATAGCCACACTCTCAATCAGGGAGAGACTCACTTCTATGAGGAGGATAGGATAGGGAGTATTGCCTTTAATTTTGAGTTTATATGCTATAAAACGATTTTGGATTTTCTCTATCCTTCCCCACTCTAAAGATGTTTTAGCCTCAAAGATCACAACCATATAAAATAATAAGAGTGACAAGATTCTTAAAGATGAGTTTCTTCCTATCCCAAATCCACAGGTATGTTAATTTACAATTGTTTTCAAATCCATAATAAGCTTTCACCATACTCCAATAATATTTTTATCAATGCTACAGTTCTAGTTAAGCTTAGAAGATCAATTTTGTTATATCTATATGAAGTCTCTTCTTCCAAGTTGTTCTTGTCATACATGAAATTATTAAAGTAATATTTTAGGATTTGATTATCATAACCTTTGTTTTGTCTATGTTAATAGTCATTCACATACTAGAGAAAAATCCTTGAAAATGTTTAGTTGCTCTTCAAGAACACATGGAATCCTTTCCATAAGAACAATATTATCGACATAGAGAAGAAGAATGAGGATTATGCCAACCAAATCCATGCCAGCACAACTTGCCTCTTCCAAACTACCCTCCAGCTTTTCAATGTAAATACCAAAAAGGGCAGGGGATAGGAGACACCCTTTCTTAACTCCTATATTATAATTAATTTCTTATGACTAGCCCTCATAGTTCATAAACTTGGAAATAACCTTCGTGTACAACCTTATATTTGTAGCTCTCAACTCGAAAGGGAATTTTAGCTCTTCTAATCTATTCCAAAGGTTAGTTATGGGCACTTTGCCAAATGCTTCTCTAAATTTAACAAAATAATATAGAATATTAGTTTTATTATTGCGACACTCCTCGACAATGGGTCTAAGTGTAACGGCATGGTCCACAGTTGAATGATAGCCCTGAAATCCTACCTGTCTTTAGCTCCTTTTACATGACTTTCTAGCCATATGTTGATATTCTTTTTCAAAATAATTCCATATAATTTTGCTAAAAGAGGGACAATCACAATGGGCATATAATTAGATGGAATGCTTTTATATCCACTTTTAATAATAATAACAATGAGGCTTTCTATTTAGGCTTTAGGGAAACCCTTCTTGATCGCTAAATTAAAGATCTTGTGGATGTGAAGTAGAGAATAGGTCTACCAATTTTTAAGGTGTTTTCTTGTTATCCTTCGATGTCCTTAGCATTCCCTTTTGCAAGTTGGTTAACCCAAAACTCTATGTTCTAAAGAGAAAACATCTTCCTTTGTATAAAGGGTTTGAATGGATTCATAAAGCTCTATAAGGTATGAATTCTAGTTCCTTAAGGGAATTAGATTGTTTTCATTAGTTCTATGACTCATAGTTTGTCTCCAAAATTTCTAATGGTCTAACTTAGAGAGGTGCAAAAGTTCTCTTGCTTTCTATTTATGTAACACCTTTTTTCCTTTTAATTAGTGATCAGTACCTAGAGATCTTGTCATTTTTCAAGGGCTCATTAGAAGCATCCCTAATGGTGTTTCTAGCATGCTTGCACTCTTTAACATATTAAGGGTTTCTCATTATATTCTCTTTTTTCACATGAGAACATGATAGAGAACTTGTTAATGGAAGTATAAAATATTGTGGTAAAAATATGATCTAGGTCTTCAATATTGTCCTTATTTAATAGTATATTTAATTCATTATTTAAATCCCATAAAAATATATCAATTTTATTTTTATCGAAGATTAAGTGCTTTTGGTTATTATAATTCTCTGTTATCGGGCTTATGTGCCTGTCAAAGTTTAGAGTTAGGGTTAAAGGTGCATGGTCAGATTCTTTCTCGTAGTCATTTAAGATGTCAAAATTTACTATTTGGTTGTATAAGGGGATATCAAATATTACATAATCTATGACACTACTACCCCAAACCATGGATACAAGTCATCTGGTTCTATTTCCATCGCTTCATAATACCATTGCAAATTATTAGATCTTGAGAACAATAAAGCTTGATAAACTTGGTACCAAACAAATTCTCATCCAAGTCTTCAAAGTTTCTTTTATATCTACTAGCTAAAACAAAGTCTTGATCTAGCCATAAAAGGTTAAGGTTAGAATCATTTCTTAATATAATGGCTTGTTTAGTTTCTGTTATAGCATTAAAGTCCCCTAACAAAAGGATATTTCCTTCATTTATTAAGCTGTAAATATCTTGTTCCAAGCTATTGTGAGGACAATTTTGATCTGGATTGTACTTCTTATTAAAAGTAGAATTAATAGGACAAAATATCATATTGTTAGATAAATCTTCTTATCAACATCGATCAAGATATATCGACTAAAACATTATTTATTGTAAAGCTTAATATGAGGGAAAATGTCCTCCTTTATATAAGAAGTTATGTCAATAATCCCTCTACAATAAGATACAAATATCATAAATATATGATATAATATACAATATTTAAAATTTTAAAAAAATCCAAACTAAGAATATTTATAAAAAAATTAAAATGAATTCTGGAATACAATTTTAGAAACCACTCAATCTAAAATATACAGATATATATATATAACAGAGTAAATAACTTAATCCTTTTAACATCTTACTTCTTAACATTCTAATTTAAACACCACTAAGTTGACTTGACAAATCAATTAAGGGAGGGACTCTATATCATGTTTATCATCAAACCGTCGTCTTTGAAAACCTCCAAGCATATCCTCCAAATATATTGGTGCTTTGTCTTATGTGAATGCTTAGTGAGGTAGAAGAGTTTATATGATTGTGGTTAATACCAATAATGCAGAAGAATGTATAATTATAAGATTCATTTTAACCTTAAACTTAAACTTAGTAAGGAGAGGAAATAAAAAATGTTAATATTTTAATTTTTATTAAATTGAGAGTTAAGATAGATTTATGTTGATTTATTTTATTACAAAGATGTATAATTGTTATGATTTTTTGTTTTTAAATTTTTTTATTGGTATGGATAGCTTTTTTAAAATTTTAAATTTTTATAGATGTTTTTATTTTTATTTTTAAATTTAGTTTAATAATGTTCTAAATGTGATACATCCACCTAAGCTATAGATGCACCCCAATACTCTAGGTTGAACCAATGCCATGGTTCTTTTTCCTTACCTATATTGTAATATCCCTGATCTAATATACAGATCATAATATTAACTTTCTGCGAATATAAATTAAATTTCTTCTATTACACTTGCAAACATTTAGTAAATTGCTGACTAGAAAATTAAGGTATTTTGCTGAGATAAATTGCAGACAAAGAGAGTGGGAAGTGGGAAGAAAACAAAAGTATTTCAGACAGAGAATTTCCTCTCCCTTGACACATTTATATCTGGCTCCATTTAGGTTTCAGAATCTGTTATGCGGAAACCTACTTCCATGCTTCTGGGCCACCAAACTGTGAAACTAGGGAGAGTAGTTTCAGTATTCTTCAACCAAGGGATTTGGGAAAATTGAAGAGGGTTGTTGAAGCCTTCAGATAACACAAGAAATGGTTTTAGATATTTTGTAACGGGTCTGGAAGGTTCTGGGAAGTTTGGGAATAAATTGGAGTTTTTATGCAATTTTGGCCTGGTAAGATCCTGCGCAATGGGGGATCCCAAAACCCAGTACGACATCAAAAAATCTCATATCGGGGATGATTTATGGGAAGGTATGTCTCTCAGTGATGTGCAACAACTTACAGAACCAAAAATCACTAAGTATAACTCTCTGAATTTAAAGAACAACTAGACTAGTCAAAAATAGCTAGTAATCTAGCAAGAGTGTGCAAATGAGCTTGAAATTTGGAACATAAACATATAAGACCTGATAATTTAATTTTAAATAGCCTAATACATCATATTACATCATATCAGACCATCCAAACTCATTCTCATGGACAATACTCAGTTATTATTGCAGTAGGAGGCTCAAATCCCTAATTTTGATGACTAGTTAAGCTTATACACATAAAACTGAGTATGCAGACTTAAGGAACAATAATATTTCTAATTGAAAGACATAAATATAGTATTTATTAGTGGTTATATATCATATATTAAAATAATCACTGACCATTACATCAAGACTCACAATGATAGGTAGGAGGCCCAAAACATGACCTGGGAAGGGTTGAGAGCATAGGTGAAGCATGGGATTCACTGGATATCTACCTGAACATGATGGAGGCTACAAAATATATTTGAGATTACATCAGTGGTTGAAATCAAGCGCTCCATACCTACAAGATAAGAGAATAGGACTGAAGGAGAGGGGAAGGAAAGGTCTGGGGCTCATCTCCTAGGACTCTGAGGTGCATCACTCAAACAATAATGATCACATACAATCAAGCAATCAAATCATCAACCAAACTGAAGCAATGGGCTTTAATTCTCTTTTAATACCATTTTGGATGACCTTCTTAGCAAGTTACTTGGCTTGGTGACCTATGAGAATAGGTCACCCATGAGTGGACATACTTTCCTTGCTTTTCTTTGCTTTGGCTTTTTTTTTTTTGAATTTCTTTATTTTTTGAATTTTCCTGCTTTTCATACTTTCTTTCTTTTCCTTTTTTATCCCTCTTTCTGGATTTATGTTGCTCTTCTTGAAATATTCCTCTTTTCTCATTTTTGGCATCATTTTTGGACTCTAGTGCTTACTTGACTTCTACTCCAAGTAATTCCTTCAACATTGTCCAGTAATTCGAATTGCTGGAACAATTTCTCCATTTATTCAGCATAACAAATAAAAATATTAATTGCACCAATAATAATAAATGCTCTATAATTATTTAATCCAAGTGGGTAGAAATTATGGATAAATTTAAATTCACACTCCTAATTAATTAATTGCCTCATCTTCCCCTCGTTAATTATTTAATTCAATTTGTCACTAGGATCCATCGAGTTTAATCTACTTCATGGTGCTGTCAAAATGGGAACAGTCCTCCCTTCCTAAGATTTCTTTTCCTCAAGCAAAGTATCCCAAGAGGTCCATCATGTTTTTGCTGCACTACTCTGATCATAATTCTCTCTCCAAGAAAATATTCACTACATGTGTATTGTACATGCCTACTTCTATCCACGTGAAGCAACTGGAAAGTGTGCCAAGATCCCATAAGAATATCATAAATGAAAATATACCGCTACTATGTAAACTATAAGTCCATCCAAGGAGGTGTTCCCTATGTGGGAAACTGAAACCAAGTGCAACCTAGATGAACTAGTGCAAAAGAGGGTTGGCTTGCTCCATCATGCCAACATGCAAACAAATTCTCCAAGGACAAACAATGTCAGGATCCCATTGCTTGTATGGCACCCCCATGTATCAGCATACCATCCAACAAAATATTTTAAGCAAAAAAGTGCCTGGATCCCACTGTTCATGCTGCATTTCCCCAAACATTAGTAACAAGAAAAAATCAGCATCATATGAAATGTTGGGAAAGATAAAAACATCATACCAACATATTGGAAAATCATCCTTTCCAATGCAAATGTGAAGCGTTGAGAGCCCCTCAATCAAGATATGCAACTCTCCAAAAATGCAAGAAAGAAATACAAATAAGTGTCCTCTCCTCCAACTTGAGAAGGTACTGACACTCCTACCAAAAGGTCCATGTGAACACTTCTAGTGGATCAACTCTCTTCCATTTGTCAAAGGATGCAAGGATCTATCCAACTGTGTGTATTTCTTCCACAAATACCACCTTATGTAAGATATTTTCCTCAACTTCTCTTGGCAGTTTGCTTGCTTATCTGCCTTCCACTGATCATGTGCAGAATTTTTTCTACAAGAAGACTCCATGTGTGACATGTAATCTTCCACCCAATCCACATGTGGTTGAATGGAATCAAGTGACATCAATATGTGCCTATGTGGTTGATGGGAGGGTGATGGTGCATTCCACAAGTCATCATGAACACCTAGGAAAGCCTCCAACTCTTCCTGTTGCACCAACAAGGAAAATTCCTTCTCCCAAATTTCATTCTCGCTTGATGAGGCTGAAATAGAAGTGTGGGTAGAACTGTTAATGAGATCTCTGCAATACTTATCCACCCAACCTATGGCTTTCCCATCTTCATCCTCATCTGACTCTCCCATGGGGAAGAGATTCTTTCTAGGAAACAATTCCAGTTTTTTTGGGAAAAGACCAAGTCCTTGGTTCTCATCAAACTTGTCTGTACAGTCCTCAAGTACAAAAAAATCAGAATGTACCTCATGTGCATTTGTATGGAAGGTATCCAATGGCTATAAATTAAATCATTGTGGCTTCCCACATGTCAATACAATGTCAGCCACAACAAAAAATTTATTGCAGAAATTAAATTCTTCATCTTCCACATTCTTCACTTCAAAGATGTCTCTATCCACACAATCAATGATGAAAACGGAATTTTATTTGCTGATCCATAAGGAAACTGATCAACCATCTTTGTGGTATATAAGAACACTCCATCCTTCCTCTCAACCTCAATGAGTGCTTGGCCAATATTCTCTTCCTCATATCTTTTCACAAGCACCTAGAAATCTAAATGCATCTCATGATCCACCATCTCATGAGATTCCTCCTCCTGTTCAAGAATGAAATCAACCTTGTGAAGATGGCCAAATGGTGTGTAGGAGGGTGGGTAATACCTTTGCAACTTCTCATGAAGTTTCTCTATCTCCATCTTGGATTCTTGGAGTGCACATTGATTTCTCTTCAAGGAATCTTAGGTGGTCAACAACTCTTGTGTGAGATTGCAAATTTCTTCTCCATCCTTTAAGGATGCTCCATGCAACACATCAGCAAGTTCAATCAAATCACCTCTATCAGAAAGCAATTGTAAGAATTTCCCTTGTATTATAGACAATTCCTTTCGCATCTCCTCCTTGGATTCAAAAGAAGATTGATCTTCCAATGAAGCAACTATCCAACACTGGTGTGTCACTGAAGAATGTGTTTCTTGGAGAAGGTGTAAAACCTTTTGAATCTTACTTTCATCCGTTTTCAAAGGCCAAGGAAATGAGTGGGGTTCTTGAGGAAAATCACCCACTTCTTCTTTTCTACAATTTTCTTGTTGTGACTTGCACTTCTCTTTATGAATCTTTCTTTCTGCTTTCCCACCTGCAAGACTAGATGTCTCATAACTCTCCACAATAGTGATAGTGGGACTGGGATTCTCAGTGAGTTAAATCCTATCCTATGATTTGGCTGCAACTTCATCATGCTGCAAGAGAGTCCAAAATTCAGAACTGTGTGCATCCCTTTGCACCATATTTTTCTCCTTCAGATTTCCTAGTTCATGCCTAGCTGGTGGGGGCTTGTCTTCCACTTCATTGAGAAATTCAAATGATGAATTCATATCTGATATTTCTTCTTCTTTTGGATCTAATCCAAAATATTCCTTCACCATATTATCTCCATTGACACCCTCACCCTTATTTTCACTGATTGTGTGATCCACAATAGAGAAACGAGGACTGAATTTATCTTACTCACAATTGGCCTTCCTCTTGCAGTCCTTAGATGCAAGTGGAGAATTTTTTTCTTTCCATGGATCAGAGGGATGTAAATGAACATGAATAATTCAAAAATCAGAACCTTCATCACACATCTTCTTCACCTTATCCTCTTCTTGTATAGACACTATGGTGGCATGTTCTTCCACCAAAATTTCTGCTTCACACCCAAGCGGTGTGGTCTTGCTTTCTTCTTCCGCATGTGGCTCCCGAGGTGACTCTAAATCTGATTTGTAATAATATTTTGGATCTGATCCAAAATATATATATTCAACCATAAATAATCTCACATATTGAGCAGTGATTTGGAGATCACCCACGAAGAAGCTTGAAGTGCATTCCTCTTCAATTTCTCCTCTTATGCAACCACCCTGTGGTGATTTGCACTTCACCTCATGGATATTTTCTTTTCCTTGATCACTTGAAGAACTAAGTGAGTCATTTCCCTTTTCCATGATTGAGAATGGTTTTGGGCCCTCATCCTCGTCTTCATATTTCCTATCTAGAATATTTGGACCGACATGCCCTTATTATTTTCCCTCATCAATACTTCCATTAGAAGCACTACATGTTTCTTCCTCTGGAAGGATCATGACCTTCTCCTTTGAAGGATTGTTTGTCAATGGATCTTGATTCTCCAAGAAAGTTGATGAAACTTCACTCTCTGAAATAGTACTCATGTCACTACTTTTGGAATATCTGGTAGAAGAACACCCAAGCAATCTTATAATGGTTGGACCAATAGATGGCTCTGCTACATCTTCCCTTTTGGCTTCTTTTTCTTCTTCCTCACTCACATAGTTGGAACAACTTGGTTCCTCCATGGATGATTGACTGATATTGAAATAATTCTCATCCACATATTTGGGCCAGAATCCATACTAGAAATAAATATTTTCCTTGAAAGTAACGTCTACACAAATTTTCTTACCCAAGGCCAGATACTCCTTGTAGTAGCTAGACATGTTTTCACATGCTTCCATTATATTTGTCAAGTATTTATTAACCATTGGAGAATCATATATGATCTCTTCTCCATATGATGACCAATATTCTTCATCATACTCACGTTTTTTTAGGCCTCCATCAACATAGAGGATTTCTTCTTCTTCATATTGTCTACAGTATTCTTCATATTGCTCATCATAGTCATCCTCATAGTATGACATGGCAACAAAATTATTCACTCGGAGATTTATTTCCACACGATGATCCAAGGAAAGAGATCTGATACCACTGTAATATCCCTGATCTGATATACAGATCAGGATATTAACTTTCTACGAACTTAAAATAAAATTCCTGCCATTACACTTCCAAACATTCAGTAAATTGTTGATTGAGAAATCAAGGTATTTTGCTGAGATAAATTGCAGACAAAGGGAGTGGGAAGTGGGAAGAAACCAAAATTATTTTAGACAGATAATTTTCTCTCCCCTAACACATTTATATCTGGCACCATTTAGGTTTCAGAATCCGCTATGCAGAAACCTACTTCCACACTTATGGGCCACCAAATCGTGAAACTAGGGAGAGTAGTTTCAGTATTCTTCAACCAGGGGATTTGGAAAAATTGCAGAGGGTTTTTTAAGCCTTCAAATAACATAATAAATGGTTTCATATAGTTTGTAACAGGTCGGGAAGGTTGTGGTAATTTTGGGAAGAAATTGGAGTTTTTAGGCAATTTTGGCCTTGTAAGATCCTATGCAATGGGGGATCCCAAAACCTAGTACGGCCTCAACAAATCTCAGATATGGGATGATGTATAGGAATGAATGTCTCTCAGTGATGTGAAGAAACTTATAGAACCAAAAATTACTGCGTATAACTCTCTGAATTTAAAGAACAACTAGACTAGTCAAAAAATAGCTAGTACTCTAGCAAGGGTGTGCAAATAAGCTTGAAATTTGGAACAGAAACGTATCAGACCATATAATTTAACTTGAAATAGCCTAATACATAATATTACATCATATCATACCATCCAAACTCGTTCTCATGGACAAGACTCAGTTATTATTGCAGTAGGAGGCTCAAATCCCTCATTTTGATGACTAGTTAAGCTTATACATATAAAACTGAGTATGTAGACTTAAGAGACAGTAATATTTTGAATTGATAGATATAAATACAATATTTATCAGTGGTTATATATCAAATATTAAAATAATCACTTACATTATGTTTTGGGCAGGAGGCCCAAAACATGACCCAGGAAGGGCTGAGAGCTTAGGTGAAGCATGGAATTCACTGGAGCTACACCTGGACATGATGGAGGCTACAAAATATCTATGATATTGCTTCAATGGATGATTTCAAGTGCTCCATACCTAAAATAGAAGAAAATAGGACTGAAGGAGAGAGGAAGGGAAGGTATGGGGCTCATCTCCCAAGACTCTGAGGTGCGTCACTCAAACAATAATGCTCACATAGCATCAACCAACCAAATAATAAACCAAAATGAATAAATGGGCTTTAATTATCCTTTAATAGCATTCTGTATGACCTGTTTACAAAGTTACTTGGCTTGGTGACCTGTGAGAATAGGTCACCCATGAGTGGGCATACTTTCCTTGCTTTGCTTTTCTTTGGATTTCCTTCTTTTTCCTTTTATTTATTTATTCTGATTTTCCTTCTTTGATGAACTTTATTGATTTTCATACTTTCTTGCTTTTCTTGTTTTATCCTACTTTTTGGATTTATTCTACTTTTCCTAAAATATTCCTCTTTTCTCATTTTTTTCATAATTTTTGGACTCTAGTTCTTACTTGACTTCTACTCCAAGTAATTCCTCAACATTATCCAATAATTCGAATTGGTGGGCCAATTTCTCCATTTATTGATCAGCATAACAAATAAAAATATTAATTGCACCAATAATATTAAATGCTCCATAATTATCTATTTCAAGTGGGTAGCAACTATGGATAAATTTAAATGCACACTCCTAATTAATTAATTTCCTCATCTTCCCCTCATTGATTATTTAATTCAATCTGTTACTAGTATCCATGGGGTTCGATCTGCTTCACGGTGCTGTCAAAATGGGAACATTACATGTATTGAGAAACACATTATATTTTCCTTATGTTTCGTCTTCTTAGAATAAATTTGAATCCATCAACACACTATTGTTTGGTACATGGATCACTTCACTCTTGGTGTTATTCATCAACTTAGCACCACATTCACTTTCCAAGTATTTCCTTTCCTTCTTTTACTAACTCCTTCATGAATGTATCATCATTGTACAACTCCTTACACTAGTGAGAAGCGCATGCATTATGAAATTTAATCACGATGGTGGGATATCCTCCTTGCACCACTATAGGGGGGATTTAAGGAAACAACCTTGCAGGGAGCAAGGTGTATTGCCCATTTACACCATGACAATTGGGCCATGTTCACCTATTTTATACTTCTCTCCCAAGAGGTTTTCTCTGTAATTTTGAAAAAGAGTGGTATAATGTAGACAACTCATTATTTGATCTTAGATCTGGTCCATAATGGATTTGAGAGGAAAATAAAACATTTTAGGCATGACTTATTTTCTATTTATGGAAATTTTCATTTTATTGCTAGTAGTGCTCTTTTATAAGGATTGAACCATTATTCCAACTATAACTATAAACTCATCCATCGCATCCGTCCTTGTTCTCCCTATGTTATTTTAGGTCCTTTCAACACTTTCAAAATTATTTAGATCTATTTTATAGACTTTGAAAGGTTTAAAGGATGAGAGGAGTGGTATTTGAGCTGTTAAATTTGTGAACCACTAATCTATAGGCAAATGAGAGCAATTCAGAAGTATAATTATGCAGTGGAATATAAAAGACAATGCACACTAAACAAGACAAATTTGAGACAAATTTGATAAAAATTGATCAGTTAATTACAACATTAGTCTTCATTCATTCAACCAGTAATACAATGGTGTTACAATAGGTAGAATTCGAATAATGTGGATAAGATTAGAATCTACCACAAATCTACAAACTAAACCTAATTGATTGGCTAACTCAGTGTGTCTAAATCATTGTCGGAGCTCACTAGTCTAACTCTAGATGTATAAATTAGTCTACAATCAATTAACTGATGAGGTAGGTGGGAAAAAGGTGCCACTCTCCCTGCATGCATGCAAAACTGACACTAGTTTAACTGATAGTGATCTAACTGATTATAACTGGAGGTTTTCTCAACATAATTGCTTACCTACCACAACCAACTGATGAAGGCTGCTGATGGCACTCAAAGTGGGCTCTTATAATGTAGGGATTGGTCTCAAAGGCACATTAACTCATGCATGCACATGCAGTAAGTGGAAGTTAACCTATATATGTGTTCCCCACACTCTAGTACAGTAATAATGTCTCCCTATGTTAGGAAAGATGATCAATTAGACTATATATGGTCAAGGGAGGATTAATTAATCCTACCCCCCCCCCCCCTAATCCTAACTTATACAACTTCGGGCCGTGGAAAATAGGCCAAAAGTCACCCATACATTTTAAAAGAAATAAAAACTGCTTAATAAACTAAGGAAAATGGGGAAAACCTCATGGGAAAAAACCCCCTCAAAATAAGCAATGAATCAGGAAAACAAGCTATACTTAAGAGAACATTTTCCTCTTTGGGTAAAAACTTGTAAAAATTTTGCTGCAATCTGCAGCACTATGCAACAACAATGCATTGTCTTGGTTCTTTTGAGCAACAACATCCTAATACTGTGCATGTGAACCTCTCAATTTTCTTCCAATTTGATGATTGTACTTTGTGTTTCTTCTTTCTGGAGGAGAATGGAATGATCAATTTTGTTCTTCAGTGGGACAAATTGTTGATCATTCGTTATCATCAAGTAGCATTTCCTTGGAAGTTTGTTGCACCACTTTGTAGATATAAAAGCTGTGTGAGAGAGTGAAACATGTTCATTCTGATACCGGGACTGTGTTCTCCTTATGTCCTCTGGATTCCCAGCACCATCCCTGACTGCTTCAATGAGATTTTTGGCTCATTTAGGCTTATGCCACTGATTTGGAATGGGAGTTGGATCTGGATCTAGATTCTCATGAGGTACAACCTCAATATCAAGATCATGTTGATATTGTTCCTCATCATATGAATCTAAAACATGAGACAAAATATCATCATCAAATGGAAATGGAAGAGTATTTATACCTCATTTTTCTTCGGATTGTGGTGGATCAAGAAACTGATCTTCTTCAAACTGAACACTGCACTATATGAAGCACTTCCTAGTTTCAAAGTCCATCAATTTATATGCTTTTGCATCCTTAGCATATCCTAGCATTATGCATTCGCTACTTTGGGATTAGAAGGCCTTTCTCTTGTCCATAGAAATTCTGGCCCAATCTTTGTAACCAAACACTCTCAAGTGAGAGACATCATGCTTATGCCCATGTAGTGATTCGAAAGGAGTGGCCCCAATCACTTATTTGTGAGGAACTATATTTTGTACGTAGGAAGAACATTTTATAGCTTCAACTCAAATAGAAGGAGGAAGATTCTTTACTTGGAGAAGACATGTTTCCATCTCCTTCAATGATCTATTTTTCCTCTTAGCCACACAATTCCGTTGTGATGTGTATGGAACTGAGTGTTCCATTCGAATCCCGTCTGATTCACAATACTGATAAAAATCTCTTTTATTGTATTCACCTCCATTATCCGATCTAATGGACTTAATATTCTTTCCGAAGTTATTTTCAAACAAGTCTTTAAAACCTTTTAAAATTTTAAATACCTAGGATTTAGGATTCATAAAATATACCCAGTAGAACCTTGAACAATCATCAATAAAATTAAGGAAATACCTGGAACCATTTATTGATGTTGAAGGCATTGGTCATGAAACATCATTTTGCATCAGATCAAGTGTAGAGGCCACTATAGTTTCCTTCCCAACTTTATATCTCTTCTTTGGATTCTTACCTACTAAGGAACCAGGACATACTCCATATGATGTTTGGATGAGTGGAAATCCCTCAACCATTTGGTCATTATGAAGTTGCTAGAGATATTTGAAATTGAGATGCCCAAATATCTCATGCCACAACTTGCTGGTCTTATTGGCATGAGTTAATAAAGTTGTTGGATGTGAAGCAGGAAGGAAATGGGAGAAATCATATGCCTATCAATAGATTTTTCAGTGATTTCTATTGTGCCAGAGTTGAATGTAACTCTCTTGGGAGATCCTATATGAGTCATATGATAAACAAACAATAGATTTGTTGCAAGAGAGGGAACATAGAGTACATTATTGAACTCATCATGATGGATTTTAATAGAACCTCTCCTAGTAGTTGGTATTTGGGATTCATCTCCCATATGAATTCTAGGTCCTCCTGTGAGAATCAGAGTGGTGAAGTATTCCCTAGAGGAAACCATGAGGTTGGATGCTCCGGAATCTATCAAATAATAATTCTACTCAGTGAGGCCTCCCTTCAAGGCATGGAACCTCTCATGATATTTTGTCGGTTGTCCAATATCAAACTTCTTTTCTCCTTTCGAGAGGGAAATATTGTTATGTTCAAGGAGTGTTGACAACTGATCCTTCTTCATGCACTGGCTCTCTTGATGAAAGCCTCTCATACAGTATGGACACTTACTCTTCTCAAATTTCTTATTTTTCTTGGAACCCGAGGCTCCATAGGAATATTTTTTATTCTCCTTTAGGTTCAAAACAGTGTTTTTGCTACCCTCCCCTTTCTGCTTCCCTCTTTCTTGTGCATTGTTTGAGTTTGTCACTAAGAGTTCTTCATTCTTGGAGGTCTGAATCACTCCCATTTTAACTGATTTATCTTTCTCTAGTATTAAGGACTCAACAAAAGCATCTAGAGAAGGATGAAAGCTCTTCTGAGATGGAATGTAGAGACAAAGACTGAGTATTCTGAGCCAAGCTTGCTCGAGACTGATAGAACCAATTACTTAGTTTTCCTCTCTATTCCACATTGTTTGCAATGCAGTACTAATGACTTGTATTTTGTGAAGAATTGTTGAATAGATTTGAAACTGTCGGGTTGTATTGCAATGAGCTCATTCTCCAATATATGCCCTCGAAGCGTATCTTTCTTTCCAAACAGAGATTCAATCCTATCCCAAGCTTCCTTCAGATTTCTTAGTCCCTCAAGGTGGAAAAAAATATCCTAGGATATATGAGTGCACATGAATCCAAAGGCTTCATCAAGCCGATTCAAAAGCTTGTTTTTTTCAACATATTGTTGGGGCTCAGTTTCTCTTCCCATTTTCATCCTAAATAGGCCAAGATTGTGCAAGGATACTTTCATATATTCCATCCAACAAACACAGTTTAAGGGTGTAAGGATTCAAGGTACAAGAGCTGAAGAATCCATTTTTTGTATGTTGATCAGTCAATTCCTCAAGAAGCTATGTAGGTACCTGGAAGTAACACTACAAAACCAATTCAATTCTTAAAAATATGTTAGTATAGGCCTTTCCACCTCGACATGTGCACTTTATCAGAGTTTGTCACACTTGTAGAGACTTATCCGGATAAATACATAGTTAGAAAGGCAAAGATTGCAGATTTCATGTGGAAACTCAGTTGCTTCTGGTGCACAATGGAGATCGGATAAGACCTGCTGCTAGCTTGAAGAAGGCTCTGATACCATGTTAATTTTGTGAACCATGGATCTATAGGAAAATAAGAGCAATTGAGAAGTAGAATTATGTAGTGGAATATCAAAGACAATGTACACTGAATAAGACAAATTTGAGACAAATCTTATAATAATTGATCAGTTAATTACAAAATTAATCTTCATTCATTCAATTAGTAATGCAATGGTGTTACAATAAGTAGAATTCAAATCATGTGGATAATATTCAAATCTACCAACTAAACCTAACTGATTGGCTAACTCAGTATGTCTAAATCAATGTCAGAGCTCACTAGTCTAACTCTAGATGTCTAAATCAGTCTACAATTAGTTAATTGATGAGGTAGGTGGGAAAAAGGTGCCACTCTCCTTGCATGCATGCAAAACTCATGCTAGGCTAACTGAGAGTGACCTAACTAATTGTAACGGGAGGTTGACTCAGTATAACTACTTACCTACCCTAACCAACTGATGGAGGTTGTTGGTGGCACTCAAAGTGGGTTCCTATAATGTAGGGATTGGTCTCATAGGCACATTAACTCATGCATGCACATGCAGTAAGTGGAATTTAACCTCTATATGTGTTACCCACACTCTAGTATAGTAATAATGTCTTCCTAAGTTAGTCAAAATGATCAATTGGACTATATTTGGTCAAGGGAGTATTAATTAATCCTAACATGAGATCTATAAATCATTCTCCCCTTAATTCATTTGATGATGAAAGAACCATAGTATCCCCTTGTTAATACCATGTCAAGTACCCATGACCATAACACATGGTTCAAAATGGTTGTTCTAAACTACATCTAGAACCATGAAGAAGCACCTTTGGAGCTCCACTGCTTTAAATCTTGCATGAAGTTCATTTTGGGTGCCTAGATGGGAAGTAGGTTATAAGGGATTTAGAAATCTCTCCTCGGAATATAAGTTTGTAAGTTCATTTGGGTTCTCATTTATTTGGTAGTGGATCTATCCATGATATTGGTATGTGGCACAAGGACATTGTCTAATGTGTCTTGTATGCAATGTCATGAACACACATTGATAGTTTGAGGGGATTTCATGCTTTGACCATTCCTTCCTCCTTTTCCTCAAACTTCCAAATGAACTAAAAACTAACATTTTCTTAAGGATGTTGCAAATCACTTTAAATGTAGGTTTCTAAAATTGTTTACAAATATTTATCCAAACTCTTATTCAACCAATATGGTTTAGACCTCAAGTTTCCATGATCCCGGCATGTCAAACAATGGAATCCTGCCATATGTAAGACCATACAAAACACCACTTGATCATCATTTTAAATTCATGTGTGGTATGTTGTTGACATGGACGTTGACACTTGGAGTAATTAAGCCTTGTGGCTTGTAATCTCGATTTCACACCCATGTAGCAACTACTAAGGTGGAGGGGTGAAAATGTGGCCTCTAAGTGACACCCTAATACTATAGATCATTGTCTCTCATATCCCTTCTAGTAGGAAAATAAAGTAAAGGGGCAAAAAATTACAATCAAAAGTAGTTTAAAACCATGTTTAGCAGAGAGAACAGAAGTGCATCATTGGTGTCTTCACCTAAATATTATATTGTCTAAGGGTGAAACAAATTCAAAGAGTCAATAAAAAGGATGGAAGTGATTCAAATCTTCCATCCCAAATCCTCCTACAATGATTTATATTCCTATAATTTTTTAGAGAAGAAAAGGAAACCAAAATAACTTCAATTAAAAACCCAACAAAAGTATTTTGCAACAAGAGCCACATGGTGGAAATGTCCTCGACATTTCCATTGCCACAAGATGTTGCAATATGGGAAATGTTGTATTTCCACGTTCCCTTACTAACATGATAATGGTACTAACTTTCCAAAAATTGTAATTGCAACAATGCCATAAAAGTTTCCAGTGTTTGTTAAGATCACGATGAAAAAAATGGAGAGAAGAAAATACTGAATAAATTTTCGATTGAGCATCCATATGACCTAATCTTACGATTATGTAGCATTCAATACTAATAAGGACATAATTCTAAATATTAGAAAAAAATATTTTATAACAATTTTCATAGAAGTTTTAGTACGAGTGTAAAATAATTATTGAAATAACTACATTTAATATTTATTATTTGGACATTAATGATTCTTTAACCAAATTTAAAAGACTAAATATCAATAATCATGTCTCATATATAATAAAAATCAACTACTATAATTTTTAGTGGTGGTAAGTAGGGTCCTCATGAGTCATGGGCCCCTATTTAGGAAGGCAGGATAAGACACTTTATAAATCCCGAATGAGGGGTATTGACAAGAACAAATGTGATTCATTAAGAATATTGAAGTGATGGGGGGAGTGATTGAACGTGATATAAGTTGCGAATTTGGAATCAATAAGTCCCAAGTCCTTTTTTTAGTGATTTGAGTGAGATTCATAAAGTATGGAACAATTTGGGTGGAAAGATGTCAAACTGCACTTGCTCTTCCAAATTGTGTATAAGATGCAAAATAGTAAATTTAAGGAAAAGAGTTAAGAAAAATTCACACTAAATATAAAATGTTCACAATGACTTGGCTCTCAGTTAAGAAGTGGGATGGATGGCATGGGGACTTAGAATACAGATCTAAAACTCAATAATCTAATAACTACCTCTTTGCAATTTAAAAAGAAGAAAAAAAATAGTCTTTGAAGCAATACAAATGCACAACATCTCAACTGAATCTCTAGAATCCAAGTTTGTGAAGCAATCATAAAAA
This sequence comes from Pseudotsuga menziesii, assembly GCA_001517045.1. NCBI lineage: Eukaryota > Viridiplantae > Streptophyta > Pinopsida > Pinales > Pinaceae > Pseudotsuga > Pseudotsuga menziesii. The sequence continues at coordinate 167,263 of LPNX011178676.1, forward strand.
TGCATAACATCTCAGTTGAATCTCTAAAATCTAGAATAAAAACACTCTATGGATGGATTGGTGTTGCATTTAGTGAATGAGAAAAAAAATCACATTATCATTAGTCTATTGGCTCAATCCAAAATGAATATAGAAAATGCTTATAGAAAACCACGATCTCTATTAGCTCAATCCAAATTGAATTTGGTAAATTCTTAAAGAAAACAACAATACAACAAGAATGCTTTCTATCAGGAACCATGGAACTCAACACAACTGACCAATTCATATTTTGTTCATTAAGGCGTTTCCTCTAAAGATCTTGAAATAATTTTTGTTTGGAGCACCTCATAAAATAGGTAGATAGAAATTTTGAAATGTTGACGCTGCAAATATATTGTCCAAACCTATTAACTCTTTTTGTCTTGTATGGTATGGGCCAATCACAATTAATTTTAATATAAAATCTAAATTTTTTTTACGAGAAAAAAATTTAATTTGTTTTTTCCTTACAAAAATATGATCACAAGATAAATTATCATTCCCACCTTAACAAAAATATTTCCAACTTAGAAAAGATATATTTGATGTGTATTACGGTAGCGTAATCCATTTTTACACAATCAAGAATGCTACATATCACCACCACTTCAGTTTATAACAAAGCAAGCTTTGGTATTTGGTCAAAAACGCAAAACTTTGATTCCAATCTTGTAACCAGAATTAAATGAGGCTTGTAGTTGATGGAACTTTACTAGAAATTTTAATAGATACATACATTTAGCATTGCACTATATATGAATGAGTGAGCCACCAACATTGTTCACTTATACTTTGAATCCAAAAATAAACTCAAAATAAATAACTCACTTCAGTTCAGTACCTTCCCTACATGACTTTATTTACCACTATCAAAACTTTAAAACAAGAAGTTTTTCCATCTTACCAAAACAAAAAAATTCATTGTATGTCAAGAGCCTGTATTTTCTTACCACATATAAGACAAAATATCTTTGACCTATTTCCAACATTTATCCAGGTCTGATACGAGAAAACTTACATCAGGATAGTCTTGATCAGTGAACCACCATAAACTCATATCTGTAGTGTCATAAACTCTCCTATACACAAATGAAGATATGATTGAAGGAAGTTCAATTCCTTTCCTAAGAAATGTAACTTTACATGGATGAAGCAATGAGGTAGTTAATATCTCATCTTTGTGAATTGAATAGAAGACCTCATTTGGGGAAGCATCAAGCAAAACCCCTTTGCCTAGCCTAACGTTAGCTTGTCAATAAATCCAATTTACACTTAGCTTCATGTGACCTTCTTTATTTGAACTCACACAATGAATAATCCCAATGAAAGGTGGTGCATGACCAACCTGAAAGAATGCATAATCTCAATGTTGATTTTATGTCCATCCTGGAAATTCAAATAATTTCCAAACTCTCTTCATGCATCATTGCAAAATATTATACAAAAATCCTGCAAAGAATTCTATTCATATTGTACATGATACACCAGCATTATTAAAGGTGTTGAAGCGGGCAGATGATGTATTAAGAAATTTTTTAAGCATCAATCCAGCCCAAATTAAAGCGTTCTTCAACAAGCTCAACTGTGAGATTACGAATGGCAGAGGCTTTAATATCCAACCTCTATCGGCTAGCATTCACATCATATATTACACGTCTTAATGATTTTAGTTTAGCTAACACTTTTGGAAGCTTCTTCATTCTAGAGCACTCCCTCATGTCCAACACCTTTAAGTTTGATAGCTGATCAAATTCCACAGCTGCTCAAATTCCACAGGAAAGTCCTTCAAATACCTTCGAGTGAAATATCAAGAAATTTGAGTTGCGAAACTTCACAAATGAAAGGAGGAAGCATTGACAAGGTTGGACATCATTGTTGTCATTTTCTTTTCTATTTCCCTATTCTTTTTTCTTGTGAAGCTCCTGTATTTCCGTCAATCCTGCTTTAGCATGCTTGATATCTTAATAAATAACCATGACAAGCCCTTCTCATCTTCTATCCAAATCCAATGCACGAACAAGACCCCAGACCTCCAATTGGTGCCTCAAATCCTGTTCGCTCAATTCAGCAGGAACAAAAATTAAAAGCAACGCTAGAGATGCATGTTCTCAACCTAATGTATAAACATCCACGGGACTCAAACCTGCAACACTTATCCCACTACGAGCAGCAATGCTAGTGTTGTTCATGTTTTTGTAGTCATTATAGCTATAAGGTGGTCGTTTCAGTCAGTCCGTGGAAGGTTAACTCTTCTAACGGGAATAAAAGACAACGTCAGGCAGGATGAACCTACGCATATCTACAAATTTTTTAATAAACGATTCCAACATCACTTGAATAAATTGAAAACCATTTAGAAAATTTATTTCATAATCTTCTAACAAATTATACAACACCAAAACTTCCGATGTGGATTTTTTTTCAAATTAAAAAGAAAGGATTTGTGAGGAAATCCTCGCGAGAGAAAATCTACACGATGAAGAGTGAAGTCCGCACAAGAAGAAATATGTCAATTTTCAATGCATAAAGAGACCTAACATGCATAGAGTATATGCTTGAAGAGGTCCAATTGTTGCATGAGAGTCGAGGATCCCCGTGAAGAGGTCCAATTGTTGCATGAGAGTCGAGGATCCCCGTGAAGAGGTCCAATTGCTGAGAGGCATGAGAGCCTATCCTTGCATAAATGAAGATAGACCTGGTCATGTAATATGTGAGTTGTTGAAGTCAACATCGATGGAGGAAACACTTGCATACTTGACTCGCTCTAGTGGAGGAAACACAAATTGTATTGAATAGAAGTAAGCATTTGAAGGATGAGATATACCTCAAATCTAGGTGCAAGGTTGCATGTCCCCTTGACTCCAAGACTCCAAGTGGAATGTTGCATGTGCCTATACTGCATGCACCATGCACCTCAACTGCAACTACTTTATGGAATTCACAAGTCCTTGTTAGAGTGTAAGACCAAGCTGGGAATCTACAAACATATGGGTTTGGTACATTCATAGCAATACAAAGCCATTCATTACGAATGCCAGCGATAAAAAGATTAGACCTAACAACATTGGCCAAGGCATTTAAAGAGACTGACGTATTCCTATTGTCGCATGGTGGGAAACACATAACGAGGAAGATGTCATCCTCAAACAATTAATCACAAACCAAAAATTTGTTATTTTAAAAATTGTTTTTCTAACTAAAATTATCTTTCCTATGTTCAAACTAGTAGTCTGTTGTGAAAATTTGATATTCACTCCTGAACTAATATCCCCAACTGAAAATTATATGTCATTGACATAATAAGGTTTCAACAAGGAAGTTAGATAGAAACATCCATGATACGATGCAAGGGCCATTTTGTAAAATGAAAATAAGTATGTTTAATAATAGATTAGACTCTTAAATTCTTAGGAGAGAAATGGGTTCACTACAAGGGACCTTCAAACATTTTGCACGAGTGTTTTAATCACAAATATATTCTATTTATGTATTTATAATCTTTCATACGAGTTTTTTAATCATAAGTATATTATATTTATTTATTTTTTCCAAGGAAAAAAACGTAATTTAATTATTTCATAACCAAATTACATATTGCAGAAGTGCTTTTTCAAGCTCTTTCCGGAGATGGCCTATTTGCATGTCTGTCAATATTGTAGTGTTTACAAAAAGAGAGAGTACAGTGCTGCAATAGTTGTGCCTTCCGAGACATATTTATGGAAATTTCTTTTCCTTCGGGAAAAAGAAAAGATGTTTTTTTGCTGAAAAGCATGCCGCGATCGACTCTGTGTATCAGTCCAAAAAAGAGCAAAAAAAATTGAAACTCCCAAAAAGATAGAGAAAAAAAGGCTGCTGCTTTAGCTCAGCCGAGGACCTTCGACAAAAGGCATGTGGTAGAAGGCTTGAAAAATGCCGTTTGTGTGTTCTGTAATATTCCACTAACCATGTACCAGAATTAGGCCTTCTTTGGAGAGCTTTTCTGTTTTGGTGTTGCATTCCCTATAGACATGTTGACACTGGAAGGAGTCAAAATTATTGAGAATGTGCCGAGAGGCTTCAAGAAAATTGATAAGAAAATAATTGTGAAAATTTTGGATTTTACTGACCCAATTTATGACTAACATTGAGTCTCCAAAAATTTGTATGTGGGTGCAATTCCTTTCTCTTGCAAATGTAAGGAGGAGCTTTAAGGTGAGAAGCTCTGCATAATTCTTTTGGCCCTATCCCAAGCCTAGTTGGATGTGAAAGGAGTGTTGTTTGAATAGATGGAGGACTGATTCTCCTTCACAAAAACCATCCTTTGAGGCTCCGTCAAAGTAATCCCAAGGTTATGATTTGTTTATTTGTTCTTCTCTGATGATCCTTGGGGAGGGTGGGTTATTTTCTTGGGGAACGTGAGAGAGGATTTCCATGCTGAGACAGGTTGTGCATTTTAAGCTGGAGGTTTTTTCTTGGAATATTTCTTTATTCCTAGCCACCCAAGTGCCCCAGATGAGGATGAGAGGTAGGGCTCAGGAAGGTTGGTGTGTTGTGATATTTCAATCCAGGATTTATTTTGGAAGGGGCACTCCATAATTAAGTGTTGGATGGTTTCCTCATTTTTCATACAGAGGGGGGCATCTTCTCGGGCCTTCCACCCTTTTCTGTTCCATTCTGTCCCAAGTGGGGGATTTCCCAAAGAGTACGCACCAAATGAAAATCCTAGACTTTAGAGGGAAATGCATTTTCCATACTTTTTTCCACCACCAGGGTTTGGCATCTGGCCTGGCTGGGAATGTGAGGAATTTGTATCCCATATTTGGTGAGTGTCTCCCTGTTGGTGCATGGGACCATAAAAGCTCATCCTGTCTATCAGAGATGTGGACATGGGAAACTTGGAGGGCATAGATGTAGTTGTTCCAAATAGGACTTAACTCATTACTTAGACCCAGATCTGTGTCCAATTTCCAACCTTGATTCCAGATAGTGGTGGAGGTGTGGTCCACTAATTATTTTAGGTGAAAAATACCTTGTTCATTTAGGACCTGGATGAGGGGAGGAGGGAGAGTGTGTCTATTCTGATAGCCCATCCAGGGGTTTGCACCAAGGAAGACTTGAGTTCCCAGGCCTATTCTCTAGACTAGGACATTTTCAATAACAGGGAAATAGAGGAGTGTCGCCTTCCAAATTGTTGAGGCCCCTTTTATGCATTTTTTCGAAATCTGGATCCATTATGTGAGATTGTCCAGAAGGATTTATTTATGGCTGACCACTTTTGTCTAGAGGTTCTCCATTGTTATTAGTCTCCAAATCAGTTTTGTTGCCAGGGATTTTGTAAAAAGATGAATTTGTTTTAGTCCTCATCGTCCCTGAGACTTTGTTTTTTCCAAGATTTCCCATATTATCTAGGGTGAGACAAAGGTTGTCGAGTTTCCTGACCAAAGAAATATGTAGCAGATTTTTCTTAAGCATTCTAGGATGCCCTTGGGGATCCATGCCAGGAACATCCAGTAAACCGGTATTGCTTCGAGTGCCGATTTAATCAAAACCAATATTCCTGCTCTGGACAGCCAACGATGGCTCCCTATGTTTAGTGTTTTTTCCAATTTCGTAATGAGCCAACCCCAATCATGTTTTCTGTAACCATTGGGTCTTAGCTGAAACCCAACGTATTTTATACTTGCGTCTAGTGGTTTGTGCTCGTAGGGAAATATTGTTGCATACCTGGTTTCTTCTTCCTTTGTTAAGAGGTTGGTTGAGAGGGAGGATTTGTGGTAGTTTATTTGCATGCCTATATCCTTTTTGAAGAGTTGTAGAGTCTTCTCCATAGTTTCTACATCTCTTTTTGAGCCATCACAGAAAAGTAAGATATCATCGACAAAGACCATATGTGAGAGCCCAAGGTCATTTGTGAGAGCCATTCCTTTTAAGGATCCCTATATATTCTCATGTGTTAAGGCTCAACTTAAACATTCTTCTACTAGCATAAAGAGAAGCGGGGATAGGGGGCATCCTTGGAACAACCCTATTTCTACTCCAAAGAAGGGAGATTTTGAACAGTTTATGAGGGCTGCAAAAGAGGCTGTTGATATGTTGTTGATGATCCACTTAATGAAGCTGTAGTCAAAACCTAAGTGTGTCATCAGCATCCTAAGGTAGAGCCAGTTCACTCTGTCGAAGGCTTTTGATAGATCGATTTTTAGTGGTTCCTCTCCATTATGTTGTTTTTTTGGAATGAAGGCCTTCTTGACCAACGTAGATGGCTTCGTGGATCTTCCTGCCTTCTAGGAAGCCAAATTGTTCCTGAGATATTACTTTGGACAAAACCTGTTTCATCCTTCTTGCAATTATCTTGGCCACAACTTTGTAGGTTACATTGCAGAGAGAAATTGGCTAAAAGTCGTTCAGAGAGGTCGGTTTGTCATATTTTGGGATAAGCACAAGAAAAGTGGTGTTTAGAGGGGGATGCACAAGTCCTCCTCTTATGGATTCCTCGATAAGATGCAAAAGGTCTGGTCCTATGGTTTCATAGTGGGATAGAAATTATTTGATGGGCCAGCCATGAGGACCCAGAATTTTGTCCTTTTGGAAGCTGTGAAGAGTTTCCTTTAGTTCATCTTCTGAAACTTCTTCCATGAGCTCCCGATTGTCTTCCAGGGTGATGAGTCCAGGGAGTAATTGGGAGAGACGAATAGTCTCAACCAGATTTGATCTGCTTTCTTCTTTGAAGAGATTTTTGAAATGAGAAGTGCTTAGTGAGGTGAGATCTTCAAATGAGGTGACTTCCTCATTTTCATCATTCCTAAGGCTCCAAATAGTGTTTTGTGCTTTCTCTCCTTTTTCAAAATCCTGAAATAATTTTGTGTTCTTGTCTCCACTTTCTAGCCAAATTTCCTGACTCTTGAGCCTCCATACCTCTTCTTTCCCCAAGAGAAGCTTCTTCTTTTTAGCTTCCAGGGAGTTGATTTGTAGCTTTGATTCCAAGGACACATATCCCCCTCCCTCTGAGTTTTGTAGATGGGTGATTTCCTTTTTTGTTTGAATCGATTCATGTTCATCCCTCTCCTTTATTTTGAAATCCCATTCCTTAATTTTCTTTTTGATCTGAGTAAGGATTTTGACGAAATCGGGAGCTACGAAAGAACCTTCCTCTGGCTTAAAGGGGATCCAGGTTGTCACATGCCCCAATTTGCAAAAACAATTTAATGTTATTGAGGAACATTATGTTATATTTTATGTTAAGTTTGTAATTGATGACCAAGTGGGGTCAAGAATAATTAATGTATTTAAGAATATTTTATTTATAAATAAATAAATGATGAGACAACAGCTTAGGGAAGTTGTTAAAAGAGTGTTAAACGGTCACTTGGTGGAGGAGTCTGGGTGGAGAGTATACTGACAAGTGGCAACATCCTCAAACTACTTCTAACTGTTGCAAGTGGCAACTTCCCTATATTTGTGGTCATGATTCCCCAAGAAAGTGGAATTGGAGCAAGTGGCTCATTAAGTAAAAACTGACCAAGAAGACCTAGGCATTATTATAAAACTTCCCATTGAGGATAGCTGAGGTTGCTCATTCTAGACATGTCATCATTCAGTGTGAATGAAGTGCACATGAGAAATTCGATGGAGGAGACTTATTGAAGTGAGTTTGAGGGGTTAACTGCTGAGAACTAAACTTATGCAGCTGTTAGGCTGAAGTTCTTGCTGTTGTAACCATGAATGAATTATTGTTGTAATTTGACCAGTTAGGCGACAAAAGGTCTTAAGAATACATCCTTCACGCAGTACTCTACCAGGAGGACTAGGGAACAAGCTCGGGGGTCCTAAGGAAGTGTAGACTAAGCTTTCTCCAAGAGTTGGTTGGGAGGAACAGCCTCCTTAAGTTGTTGTCACCCCATCAATTGACAGGTTTTTATTTTTTTAGTTTTTATTTACAATTTATTTACTGTTTTCAGAAAATGATTACTAGTTTTTAAAGATAGGTATGTTATTGTTATATTAGCGTTTAAGAAGAAAAGAGCATTCTTTATTGATAATATCAGTGATTAGTAGATTATATTTAGAACAGTGGGAATATTAGTAAATGAGACATAAATAGAAAGAAAATACCACACTGTATTTTTCCACGCCTTTTATAAGGAAGTACTCTAGTACAGCTGGTTGTTAAGATAAATCAGTAGATTTGTTTATTATTCTTTATGAAAAATGTAAATGACTACTTTTATAGTTTGTTGTGGATCATTACATAAAATAGTAGTACTTGCTCTAGCTACTGAAAGTATATATATTAACAATTTTTTAAGAAAATAACTGAATATATATATATATATAATCATGTATAGACATACTATTCATAGAAGCTTTACTGGTACTAAAAATTATTATAAACATAATAGATAGAGTTAATTAAATAAACATAGGAACAATAAAAATATAATACTAGGGTTTTTAACCAAGATATTAATCCATAAGTATTGTTAATAAATTACTTCAAGTTCATATTTTACATTCTTAACCATAACATAACATTTAACAATTGTAAATATTTATTACTGAAAGTAATAATAGGAAAACAAAACTAAAAACCATTTCTGTAGAAATCCATATTTATTTCGGAACTGTAGGTTATCTACAAATAATAACAAATCTGAGAGAGAAACAGAGTATTGTATTCACCTAATAATACTGTCAAAATTTAAATAGTATAAATTACTATAAATTATTTACATTAAAAAAAATATTTGTAAAAAGGAAAATTTAATAACACTGTAAACAGACTGATAGAAATGAAATAATTTAAGAGTAATGGATTATGGCCTTTATAATTATAGGTCGAGGCTCAAGCTTGTTCAAAATTTAACTATACAAAATAATAACGAAACAGTAACTATTCATTCATGATAGGTAAAAAACCTATATCGGTTTACAAGTCTCGACCGGTTAACAGTCTTTTTCTTCACCTTTAAAATCCATATAAAAACTAAATTAACCAGACAGAGGTCGAACAGCCTTAGCACGGCTTAGAGCCGAGTTCTAAAAGATAAGCAAAAATTTTACATCGTTCAGGACGTAAAGGCACTGTCAAATAACCCAAAAATTTACAGCTGCAATAGCCTTCAAGGACTTGCACCTTTTACCCTTCAGGGTTTTCTTTTACAAAAACAAAACAACATGAAGAAGTAACCTAACAAGTAAATCAAGGCTGAGCTTTAACCAACACAACGAAATCCCTTGTTTTTCGACCACCTTAATACCAATGCAGGAGAAACACTTAGTGTAACCAGGGCTTACCAGGGTTTGCATGGTCGTGAATGGGTAACTTGTGCTTTCAGCTAACCCCATTATGCTATGAGAAAATCCTACACAAAAGAACAAATATTAGATACAGTTTTTTTTTAAAATGAACTTAAAACCCAAGATTGCTGTAAAACAAGAAGTTGTGACCGACAGTTACCTGATTGTGATGATTGTTGGAGAAAACGTGGACGCGAGCAGTTGGAGCAACCTGATGGCACATGGAAATGAAAACCTCGAACGAGTTTAGTGTGAATGCTTCAACTGAAACCCCAAGTCACAAAGCCGAAGGAAAACAAGCAACACTCCAACCTGAGGCAGAAGCACATAAACCATGCTTCAAAACTATAATCCCAGTTCACAATCGGCGACCAACAAGATTTAGACTTCTATACACCAAAATCTTGCACAGTAACCACAAATCTTCAAAACCACCTCATGTCCTTACAAGAAACCAACTCTCGGCGTTTGTGCAGAAGGAAACCAGCAAAAATGGAGGTGTATACAGGATTTCGATGGCCATGAGCTCGCAACTCGCCCAAAACTAGACGAAGGAACCCTCACTCTGCGAAGAGAAATGAGTAGGGTTTGGTTGTAAGTCAACCATCTCATGGTTGAGACCATCCCCACGTGTCCACCAAATAATTTGCAAATCAAGATTGCAAGGCAATAGTGGAGGACGGTTCCAATATGCATCAAATAATTAAAATCAAAACCCTATAATCATATAAACGATGCCTTTTCTATGATTTACATATATCTATCATTGCCATGGATTTTAGCGATGCTTAGGTTACAAATCATAAATTTAAAATAGGAAGTATCTCCTAGTTTATGTCAAGTTAAAATAAGTTCTTTTGCTAACCATGTGTGCTAGGACTTAGTATAGTATCAAACTATATTGATCAACAAACTTAACTCAAAGTTTACTAATCAACTGGTATGAAGGCATAGTTATTTTTATATAATGTGAAAATTATATAGTGTCAAACCTGGGATAAGTTTTGAAATGGAACTACTTCTTTTGAGTGTGTGGTATTAAGAGTTTTAGAGTTAGATCTCTTTTCAGTAAAATAGGCTAGATTGTAGTTTAGAGCATGAAGTATTTTCTTTTTTTTTCTTCCAAAAGAATCGTGTACTTATGTTCAAGACTAGACTCCAAATGTGTACCTAAGCTAAGCAAAATGTCGGAGTAATATAATCTGATCCTAGATAATTTTTTGATCAAAATTGCTATAAACGAAAGTACAAAATATTCCTGGATATAATTGTAATCAACCATAACTTGACTTTCTTTGGCATAGTACCTTGATCAGGTTATTTTTTAACCCATGCATATGTATTTTGTTTAAACGTGATTATGGAGTTTTAACAGCAAAATAAATTAAGATCAACATTACCTCTTATGGGACAAGCTGCAGTTAAAACATTCTAAGTCTAGCATCATAAACATGCTAGAGAAGTATCTTCTTGACTTGAATATAAACATTAATTTACTGGAACATATGCTTACCTGCTAAACCTGTAAGGAACCATTAGTCCCACTGTGTTAGCTTAAAATATAAGTAAGCCCCGATCACACATAAGAAACTTTCCCTACTTGACAAAAGAAATAAACAGTATATCTAGCTTCAGTAAAATACAAGTTTCTTTTCTACTTCTGGAAGAATTACAACTGCTAAGTCGAAAACAGTACTAACACAGCTATCAAGGAGAAGCCTTTAGATTATACAAATCTTATAAAGAATCAACTCTTTGTTTCTCTTACCAACTGTTTTATTATCTGCTAACCATTAACGATACTTTAGAGGTGATATTAGACATTTTATGACACATGAAAATTTTTAAATTTTTACGATTTTTTGAGTTATTAGATGTTATATAATCATTTATAGACATACTATGCCCAGCTCAAAAGCCCCTTATCGGATGAATATACTAGAATTAAATGAACTTACGTCATAGTTAAAAGAATGCATTGATAAGAATTACATTAGACCCAGTGTGTCTCCCTGGGGGGCACCTGTCATCTTTGTTAAGAAGAAGGATGGAACTCTACCACTATGTATAGATTATCATCAACTAAATAAAATGAATATTAAGAATAGATACCCATTACCTCGCATAGATGATCTGTTTGATCAGCTACGTGGAGGCATGGTGTTCTCAAAGAATGATTTACGATCTGGATACCACCAGGTCTGAATCAAGGATGAAGACATCTTTAAAACAGCCTTTAGGACTCAATATGGACATTACGAGTTTGTCATTATGCCATTCGGTCTTACTAATGCCCCATTTGTTTCTATGTGTCTGATGAATAATGTAATGCACAACTATCTAGATAAATTTGTGGTCGTATTTATTGACGACATCTTAATTTACTCAAATTCTGAAGAGGAACATAAATAACACTTAAAAATTGTCTTACAAGAGTTACGAGAACATCAACTTTTTGCAAAATTTAGTAAATGTGACTTCTTTAAAGATAAAATCCATTATTTGGGTCATGTGGTTACTAAAGAAGGAATTTTTGTTGACCCCAAAAAGATAAAGGCAATTGAAGATTGGCTAGTCCTAAAAGACGTAACTAATGTCTGATCATTCATGGGGATTACAGGTTATTATCGGAGATTCATCGAAGGGTTTTCAAGAATTCCAAATCCTATAACCTCTTTGCAAAAAAAGGGGAAGAAATTCGATTGGAATCAGAAGTGTGAAGATAGTTTTAAAAACTTAAAAACATTATTAACCACCACACCAATTCTAAGAATTGTTGACCATAATAAATATTTTATAGTATGCACTGATGCATGCAATGACGGTTTAGGTGGAGTTTTAACTCAGGAAGGACACACCATTGCTTATGAGTCTAGGAAGCTGAAGGTTCATAAGAAAAGTTATGCGACCTATGACTTAGAATTAGTTGTTGTCATACATGCCTTAAAGATGTGGCATCATCATTTAATAGGAAGAAAGTTTATACTAATGACAGATAATAAAGGATTGAAATTTCTGTTGGACCAACCTAACTTGAATGCTAGGCAAGCTAGGTGGCTAGCTTTTTTGAGTGAATACGATTTTGAAATTCAACATATTAAAGGAAAGGAGAATAAGGTTGCTGATGCATTAAGTAGAAATGCAAAGCTGAATTTTACAGCAGCCATCAGCACTTATACGACAGACTTGGAAGAATAGCTTGAAGCTGGAATAGAACAAGATGAAAATTATCGAAAATTACAAGCAAAAGTAAAAGAAAATTTAATAGAAAGTTTAAGTACAGGGTACAGTTTGAATGAAAAAGCATTATTATTGTATAAAGATAGATTATATGTACCTAATGTACCTAATATTAATCTGTTAATTTTAAATGAAGTTCATAAACTCCTTATTCAGGGCATCCGGGTTATCAGAAAACCATAACCATGTTAAGAAAGGATTATTTCTGGCCAAATATGAAAAATGAATTGGTAGAATATATTGCTAAGTGCTTCGAATGTCAGCAAGTAAAAACTGAACATCAGCATCCAGTTGGGCTACTTTATCCATTGCCTATTCCTAGCTGAAAATGGGAGATAATTAGCCTTGATTTGATCATGGGACTACCTAGAAATCAGAACTTAAATGACTCAATGATGGTAGTGGTTGAAAGCATCTTCTTATCGTAATACTACTGTGATATGAGGATCATATTTGGAACGCTCTGGTGAGAGAGATCCACGCGCACTAGGGTTTGTGGTCTACAGGTTTGCAGGCCCTCACGGCCTCCTCTCATGGATCCGCTGAACCCCGATATGTTTGAAGACCGCTTCCTTAATATCGTCGCCTCCCTTCATCCCCCTTCGTCAATAGCTCCTCCTTCCTCTCGTTTTGTCAAGCGCTCTGAAATCCCTAAGGTTAATCTTTCCTCGGCTGCCTCTAAAAGGAAAGTAGTCACTCTCTCTGAGAAAGGCCTCATTGGCTTATTCATAGGGCTTTGGCCGTCCCCTCATTCGGTAGATGTTTGGCTCAACAAAAACTGGAGAACCCTAATTCAAGGTGAGGTTCATCAAATATTTTTTGGGAAAGGTTATTTTGATTTCATCTTTGAGAAGAAAGAAGATTGGGATCTTATTTTTAGGAATGGCCCTTACTTCATGGGTCCAAGAGGAATGTACCTTAACAAATGGGATCTCTCTTTCAACCCTGAGAAAGATATTCCTAAGGCAGTCCCAGTATGGGTGAATCTTCCACACCTCCCTCTTCACTGCTGGAATTATGAGGACTTTCAAGCAATAAGCAACACATTGGGAAAACACGTGGATAATTCAGAGCCAAAGCCTCCAATGTTCTCATGTGCCAAAATCTATGTTGAGGTAGATCTTGAGAAAGGCTTGTCGAAAGCCATTAATCTCTCTATTGATGGATGGAACCACCTGCAAATAGTGGATTACGAGAAAATCCCTTTCAAATGCAAATACTGCCATGAATATGGGAATTTTGCTAAATCTTGCCCAAAAAAATCAGAGAAATCCAACCCAGAAGGCCTGCAAGAAGAATGATGGAACGTAGCAAGCGGGAAGAAAACCGTAAAAACTACAGCAGCAAAGCAGTCCCACATCCTGGTAAAAAGCACCTCTAGAAATAGGTATGATGCACTTCAAACTGAAGAACGAGAGATTGAAACCCCAGAAGAGAATGTAGAAGAGGCCCAGCATCAAGAGCAAGAAATTCCAACAGAAGCTCCACCCCAAAAGGAGAAGAATGACTCGGAAGAGGATATAGTACAGCCCATGGTAAGGAAGGAAGAAACATCCAACTCAGAAGGATCAGTCACACACTCTAGGGAAAAAGCATGCTCTGAGGAATCCATAGACAACTCCATTGAGGAGCAAGAACCTCATTCCAGAAAAGGAAGAAATTCAAACAAGATGCTAAGGGATCAAGAAGCAGCAAGGAAACAGTCCAATCTAGACTTCCTGGTTAAAAACTCACAAGCAAGAAAATACCTTCTTAGTGCAGAAGAGGAAAAAAAGGAGAAAGAAAAGGCGCTCCAACATCTTAAGAAATAATGAAGTTGGTCTCCTGGAATTGCAGAGGATTAGGAGGTTCCCAAAAAATAAAAGTTATCAAAAGATTTAAATCAATGGAATCGGTCTCAATCCATCTTATCCAGGAGACAAAAAAAACAGCAGAAGACATTCTTGCCACTTTTAAAAAAAATTGTCCTAAAGGATATGGATTAGCCACCAGTGCGAACGGAGCCTCTAGAGGCCTTCTCTGTTGGTGGGACAGTGAAAATTTTGTTATGCATTCCACTATTGAGAATAGAAATTGGTTGTTCATTAAGTTAGAAAACAAAGAAAAGAAATAAATGTTCTGGATAGGGAATATATATGGACCAACTATCCAAGCACAAAAAGATAGTTTCTGGAAATCCCTTGAGGAACAATGTGAAGGGAAAATGCTCCTCCCTTTCTTCATAGTAGGAGACTTCAACGTCACTATCTCCACAGAAGAGTGTAGAGGTGGAACTAAGGTTAGGGATCCCTTTGGAGAAAGGCTGGAGGACCTGATTTCCCTCTAGGGCCTTTCTGATATTAAACCAAAGAATGGTTCCTTCACTTGGAGCAACAAAAGAATTAGCCCAGGTCATATAGCTTCCAGAATGGATCAGGTTTTGGTTAGCACCCATCTCCTCAAGACTTATCCTGAGTCCAAACTCCTGTGTTCGGCCATCTCGTACCACAAGCCGATCTGTCTCTTTTTTTTTCCTTTGGAAAATTTGGGGCCCCTTCCCTTTCGATTCAATCATCTCTGGCTAGAATCAGAAGGAGTTAGGGATATCATCTCTAATTTCTGGCTTTGTTTCATCCTAGGGTCTCTAGCCTTCTCTTGGGAACAGAAAATCAAAAGGGTTAAATCAGCCCTCAAGTCCTAAGTAAAGCACCACTATCAAGAGCCATCTCAAAATAAAGTGGAAATTATAAAGAGCATGGAATCCCTTCAAGTGGATATGGAGATAAGTGAAATCACTAGAGAGCATCTTCTCAGAGAAATAGAGCTTGAGAAAAGCCTGCAAACAATTTTAAGGCATGAGGAAGAGGGATGGAGGTAATGGTCGAGGGTTCTCTGGCCTAAAGGGGGAGATCAAAACACAATTTTTTTTTAAAATCAATGCAGAGATAGACAAAGGCGGAACACAATGAGGGAGCTCAAAAATGAAGATGGCACAGTCATCACAGGACAAGTGACAATTAGCACGGAGGTAAGAGGCTTTTTTGAAAATTTGTATAATGATGAAGATTATGACTCACAGGAATGCATGGAATAAATGGTTCGAGACATTCCTGCCCTGATTATCCCAAAGAAAAGTCTCCATATTGAATCCCCCATCTCAGAGGAAGAATTCAAGAAGGCCATTTGGTCCCTACATCCGGATAAAGCTCCAAGCCCCGACGGCTTCCCTATCTGTTTTTATAGAACTTTCTGGTCTTTAATAAAAAAGGATCTCATGCATCTTATCTCCTGGATGGAAAAAAGGAAAAATGGGAGGAGCCACAAACTCCACTTTTCTAGCCCTGATTCCCAAAGAGGCTAACCCCTCCTCCATCAAAAGGTTCAGACCTATTTCCCTCTATAATGCCTCTTACAAAATATTCTCAAAAGTCTTATCTCTGAGACTCAAGCCCATTATTCAATCTCTGATTTCCCCCCATCAAGGAGGCTTCATCTCAGGTCGGTAAATCAGTGATAAAATCCTTATGGTTCAGGAAGCAATACATTCAAGCACCAAAAAGGGCGAGCCAAGTATGGCTATTAAATTGGATTTGGAAAACACTTTTGATCGGTTGAGACATTCTGTAATTTTGCTGGTGCTAAAAAAATTTAATTTTCCCTCTATATTCATAAATCAAGTGCAAGCCTGCATAAAATCTCCCTGGATAGCCCCTTTAATCAATGGCAGACCCTCAGAATTTTTTAAAGCCTCTCGAGGGATAAGGCAAGGATTCCCCCTCTCCCCCTTCCTTTATATTCTTGTGGTTGACTCCCTGAGTAGAAGACTCTCTCGACTCCAAGAAGAAGGTTCCCTCCCAGGTCTCTCCTTTCAAAATGGAGTTCATCCTATCAACCATGCTCTTTTTGCTGACGACACAATTCTGCTAGGCATAGCCTCCCCACAAATTGCCAAAACTTTCTTAAGACCCCTAGATCTTTTCCTCCGCTCTTTTGGAAGATCATCCAACCTGAACAAATGTCAGCTCTATGGATGGAATTGCAACATAACAACTCTCCGTAGTATATCTCAAATTCTCCACATTAACGCTACTTATAATTGGACCCATTTCACTTATCTGAGTATTCCCATAGCCAAAAAGACCTTTGCCTCTGCCATGTGGACTCCGATCATCCAAAAGATCAAAAATAAAATCCATTCTCTGGGCTCAAAGTGGTTAAATCTTGCAGGGAAAATAACTCTCATTCACTCCATTCTCTCCTACTACCCAATATACTCTAGCTCGATGATCGCAGCCCCTAAGAGTGTCATAAACAGTATTTGTAAGGAAATCAGAAAATTTCTTTGGCAAGGAGGAAAGGTGCAAAGAAAGAAATTTCACTTGGTCAAATGGGACATAGTCAAAAGACCAAAAAGTAAAGGTGGATTGGGAATCAAGGATCCAGAGAAAATGAACAAAGCACTAGGATCAAAATTGATCTGGAGGTTGGTTACAGGCAAGAAATAATGGTGGAAAGAAGTAATAAGGAAAAAATACATCAAAAGACCCAGATAAAAATTCTTAGACAACTTGTGGACTGGTACGGGAACCTCTCTTTGGCTCCTGTGCAAAGCCTCTATCAATTTAATCCAATCTAACTACTATTGGATCCCAGGTAATGGTAAAAAAATCAAAGTCTGGGAAAGCAGCATTCTAGGGAAGCCTTCTCTCACCTTTCTCCTAGGGATGGTCGGTCTAGTTGAATGGGCTCGCAACTTTGGTATTCACACTCTCCACGATATCTCATTATGGAATTTGAAGGGGTGCTGGATAGGCTGGAAGGAACTTCACCCCCCAGTCCATTTGGAAGAAGCCAAGAATCTCCTCTACTCATCCCTGCATGGCATGTCACCAACAAGCGAAGCTGCAAAGGATCGCATTGGTTGGGGTAAAAATGGTCAGTTTACAGTCAAAGAAGGATACAAGAGACTCTCGACGGAACTAGCAGCAAATGAGCAACTATGAAAAAAGGTTTGGCATTCAAATAGTATCCCAAAGGTAAATTATTTCATCTAGACCTTGATGCACAATAAATTGCTCACGGCTAAGAATCTTAGGAAAAGAGGGATAAGAGGTCCCTCCCGGTGTGCTCTTTGCAACTCGAAAGTGGAAACCTCAAATCATATTTTTCTGCAGTACAGTGTTTCTTTGAAAGTTTGGCAGTGTGTTCTCCCTCCGAGTTTTCATTTTAGACCCCCAGGCTCCGTGGCTCAGCTCCTATAGGATTGGAATAAACACTTCCCGGTAATCTCAATAAAAAACCCATCCTCAAGCACCTCTGGAACACCATTCCCAAGAATCTATGTTGGCAACTGTGGATAGCCAGGAATAAATCAATCTTTAAAGATCAAAAAGTCGTTCCAACGCGTATAGTTTCAAAAACTGTGGGAATGATAGCTGAAAAGTTTTCCTCGAATGATATCAACTTTCCTGTTTCTGAAAATATCTTTGAGCCACATTCTTCATGGTGCAAGATTTTTTTAAAAGAAAGGAGTGTAACATCCCCGACTCTCTGACTGGCGAAGAGGACGCTACCAAGCCATGAACTATCCCAGGAAACTAGCCCCATGAAGTTGTACATAAATAAAAACTGACAAACTTAAATGCTTTGAAGTAAAACATGCAGAGATGCATAATTATTAAGCATACAGCGGAAGCAAAACCATACATTCAAGCATTCAACATGTTCATCATAATTCATTAGACATCAAATATAATTGCAGAGATGGAATAGTCAAGAATGCTTATCTTATGCAGTATCCGTCCCGCAACCAGTTACGTCGCTACAACATTCCACCCAACCATAGGCCAATGTGCTCCTTAATCTCTCAGCAACACTACCACCCCCAAGTTGGGCATGATTTCCCAAGGAATAAGGAACAAGTAGGCTTACACATAGCCAAGAATACACAAATCAGCCAAGCCAACATAGTTGGGTTTATCAGGCCATCAACAAATCAGCCAAGCCAACATAGTCCGAAGACCAACCACTGCATACACACAGCAAAACAAGTGGTTCACAGCTTGGGTGGGGAAATCCGATTCCTGAGTCGTTCTTGGCCCTATAGTGGCCAAAACGACTCAATAATAGCCACAGCAAACCAAAGCGAAAAATAACCCACATTAACCACAAATCGTGGGGAAAACAATAGCCCCGATCTCAACATTGGAACAACGGGAAATACACAGCCCGAAATAGAAGAGGAAATCGGACTCTCAGCCTGGACAGGGAAAATACAAACACAGGACCCCAAGTCGGTATGGAAAACACACACCCACAACAGAAATCGAGAATGGCTCATTCACAGGAACAAAATTAGGGATGACAGAAAACAGCTTCCAAGCTCATTGCGTAAGTAAAACAATCCCAATCCGCACGTGAGGGGAAGAGAGCGACTGTATATGCGCGTGGATTGACATAATGGAAGAATGCCCCCCAAAAAATCCCTTGCTCTCCTTTCCCACGTGAAGTGAAAGGGATTGCTGGTGGGGTGTGCATTTGGGCAAGGACTGACAGTCCTGCCACACACCACTGCCTAGCAATAACTGCCCCAGCTAACAACAAAAGTTTTAAATGTGGTAGTTGGCTGATGAGACAAGGAAAGGTGAGTAATTCAAAAGGGTTGGGGACAACTAAATGGATTTAATAGCTGACACATGGCTTTTCCCCATTGTCCCAAGGTTTAATAATCCCCCCCTCATCCTTAGGAAAATCATGCCCTTTTCATCATGGTTGCATTGACATAGCTAGTTGGGTTCATTTAAATTAAAGTGCATATTTACATGATGCCAAAACTATAATGTGCTAGATAGCACGATATACCATCGATAACAATTCCAATCGCCAAAACATAACACAACCAAATCCATGGTGGGGATTTTGCCTTTAGCTCCACACCACGATTAATTACAATATATACATCATGTACCTTTTAATGCAAATGGGGTCAAAACCGAGGTATTACAAGGAGCCCCCCTCAGTCCAAATCCTTAAATACAAGAATCAAGCAGCCCATCAGCACATTCCCATGGGAAATAAGAAAAAACAGCAGTGATTTCAGGGCCTGGTTGCGGGAAAGAAATTCCTATGCTTTCTTCTTCGATGTGCCTCAAAGGGAAATCCAGGGGTGGCAGGTTGCGGGGGGGATCCTTCTGGATCCCGGAGGACAAATTGAACAAACCTTTGCTTGTGTTCTTGGCCATAGGACCAACAATGAGGCTGAGTGGTTGGCTCTCCTTCAAGGAATGGAAATCCTAGCTAACACTGATCTCTCAAGGATAGCAATATTTGGAGACTCAAGACATGTCATATATAAAATGCTCAATGGATACACCACCAGCTCTATAAAGTGTCGATGGTTGTATGATAAAATCATCCCTCTCCTATCTAAAAACTATGAATTTTATCACATCTTTCGTACAAATAATGTTGCAGCTGATGCCTTGGCTAATGAAGGGGCCTCCCTACCCCAAGGTCACTATTTCCTTAATGATTTAGGCACACACCCCAAATCCATTCCCTAATGAACTTGTGGGATAAAAGACTTGAATTTTGTTGCATTGAACCCATTCTCATGGATTTTTGTGAAGGCTCTAAATCTTTAACGCGTCGTCCTTCAGCTCTCCTTCACGATGTCGCGTGGTTCCCACTTTTCACAGGCCTCTCCTCGAACCTCGATGCCTTTATGAACCATCTCCCTCAGCATAAATGCTCCTGCAGATCACATGCTCCAGGTCCTTTCAACCTCTTCATTTTGTCTTCCTCCTGAAGTTTTCCTCATCCCCAATCTCCATTTGGTAATGGTGTGCTCTCCTCTCGCTCTGTGTTTTCTCCGGAGAGGACTCTGTTCGATATCATCTTAGGCGTAGACGAGGGCATACTTAAGGGGATTCCGTGGGAGTCTTTGCCTCTTACCATGGTTTTTTTCAAGGAAAGGTTGGCTCTAGCTGCTTTCTTTACCTGCTACTGCTCTCCCCAAGCCGATGGTCCTCTATGGTGTTCGAACTCTGGTGCTGGGATCAGTATTCCCGTTGAGGGTTAGTCTTTCATAGGAGGCAACAATTCGATCTTTGGATGTAACTGTTCTAGGTGGAAGGAAGGAGCGATCGGTACTCTCTCCTGTCGAAGCAAGAAAGAACGTGACTCTCTCCTGTAGGAATTTAGCACTCTCAACTCTGTTCTTGGTGGTTTTTCTTGTGGTGAGCAGGCTTAAGAGCTCGAAGGTGCAGTAAGGGATCTCCATAGTAATTTCTCCAGATTAGCTCTTGGCATTCACAATCCTAGACAAGGTAGAATGGACCAAGAAAATGATAACTCCAGTCTTGCAAACAGGAAGAAAAATCTCAGGTGTTTGTATGAAATGATGGCTATTTGCATTATGGACAACAAGGAAATTTCCCAAGAGGTAAAGAATATGGGGGAGGTGGTTAGTTACACCTCTTATCAGATAAGAAACCATGACTCCAAGATCGATGATACATAGATGAATCTCAAGGAAATCATGGGCAAGGTGGACAGAATTCAAGAAGACCTCCAGCGTTTGGTAAGCGTGAACCAAGGCAGTCAGGAAAATGAAAATCCTGCAACAGCAACTCACCCTATGGAGGAGGAATCGGGTTTTCAGCCAATGAAGCACCCAGGAAACTTTTAATGGTTTTTATAGTTTATGTTTTTTTGTATGTTCCTTAATCAGTAGTTTATCAGGGTATATACTACCTCAGTCCTTAGAAGCTATGTAAAAACTCTGTGTGACGTTCTATGGTCATCCTTTTGGCCCAGTTTTGTTTTCTCCTTTTTTGAACAGCAAGAACTCTCAGAGATTGCTTTTATGTAATGTATGGCTATGTACAGCCTATTTAATATCAAACCTTTCATATTTTTTGTTAAAAAAAATGTTAGTGGTTGATAAATTGATTAAAGAAGTCCATTGTATACATGTAAAAACTACTTATAAAGCTGCAAATATTGCTGATATTTTCTTAAAACAAATTTGTCTATTGCATGGAATACCGAAGGTGATAATTTCATACCGAGACCCTAAATTTACCGGTAATTTTTGGAAATATTTGTTTAAAGGGTTAAATACTACGTTAAACTTTAGTACCTCTTTCCATCCTCAAACTGATGGACAGACTAAAAGAGTAAACCAAGTATTAGAGGATCTACTCAGAATGTATGTAAAGGAGCAGCTAGGTAAATGGGAAGATTATTTACACCTGGTAGAATTTGCTTACAATAATCATTATCAAGCTTCAGCAAGGTATAGTCCTTTTGAAATTTTGTATGGAAGGAAAAGCAATACTCCCATCTCTTGGCGCAATCCAGTGGACATGTTAGTATTAGGACCTGAATTATTGAAAGAGATGGAGTTAATTGTAAAACAGGTACAAGGTAATTTGAAAATTGCACAAGATCAACAGAAAAGCCAAGCAGACCTTAAATGAACTCCAAAGGAGTTCCAGGTAGGTGAACATGTTTTTATTAAGGTGAGACCCAAAAAAATTTCTCTGAGGTTGGGTAGTTGTGCTAAGCTAGCACCTTGATATTGTGGTCCTTCTTAAATATTGTCCAGGATAGGACAAGTAGCATATCAGTTAGCTCTACCACCAAATCTAAGAGTTCACAATGTTTTTCATATTTCTGTATTAAAAAAATATGCACATGATGCTACTCATGTTATTAATTGGAATGATGTACAGGTGGAACCCGAAGGAGTTTTCTGGTGGAACCGGATTGTATCCTCGAAAGGAGGGAGATCTTGCTTCGGAATCGTACCATTGGTCAAGTGAAGGTGCAATGGAAGCACCTTAGTCCAAAAGAAGGCACCTAGGAATTGGAAAGTCATATGCGGGATGCATATCCAATTTTATTTTAGGGGAACTCTGAGGATGAGGAATAAATAACATCAAGGACGATATTATAAATTAAGGGGGTGTGTATGTCACATGCCCCAATTTGCAAAAACAATTTAATGTTATTGAGGAACATTATGTTATATTTTATGCCAAGTTTGTAATTGATGACCAAGTGGGGTTAAGAATAATTAATGCATTTTAGAATATTTTATTTATAAATAAATAAATGATGAGACAACAGCTTAGGGAAGTTGTTAAAAGAGTGTTAACTGGTCACTTGGTGGAGGAGACTGGGTGGAGAGTATAAGGACAAGTGGCAGCATCCTAAAACTACTTCTAACTGTTGCAGGTGGCAAATTCCCTATATTTGTGGTCATGATTCCCTAAGAAAGTGGAATTGGAGCAGGTGTCTCATTAAGTAAAAACTGATCCAGAAGACCTAGGCATTATTATAAAACTTCCCATTGAAGACAGCTAAGGCTGCTCATTATGGACATGTGATCATTCAGTGTGAATGAAGTGCATGTGAGAAATTCGATGGAGAGGACTTATTAAAGTGAGTTTAAGGGGTTAACTGCTGAGAACTGAACTTATGCAGCTGTTAGGCTGAAGTTCTTACTGTTGTAAGTGACATAAGGTCTTAAGAATACATCCTTCACCTAGTACTCTACCAAGAGGACCAGGAAACAGGCTCGGGGGTCCTAAGGAAGTGCAGACTAAGCTTTCTCCAGGAGTTGGTTGGGAGGAACAACCTCGTTAAGCTGTTGTCACCCCATCAATTGACAGGTTTTTATTTGTTCATTTTTTATTTTCAATTTATTTACTGTTTTCAGAAAATGATTACTAGTTTTTAAAGATAGGTATGTTATTGTTATATCAGGGTTTAAGAAGAAAAGAGCATTATTTATTGATAATATCAGTGATTAGTAGATTATATTTAGAATAGTAGGAATATTAGTAAATGAGACATGAATAGAAAGAAAATACCACACTGTATTTTTCCACGCCTTTTATAAGGCAGTACTCTACTACAGCTGGTTGTTAAGATAAATCAGTAGATTTGTTTATTATTCTTTATGAAAAATGTAAATGAATTCTTTTATAGTTTGTATGTAAATCATTACAAAAAATAGCAGTACTTGCTCTAGCTACTGAAAGTATCTATATTAACAAATTTTTAAGAAAAGAACTGAATATATATATAATCATTTATAGACATACTATTCACAGAAGTATTACTAGTACTAATAATTATTATAAACATAATAGATAGAGTTAATAAAATAAACATAGGAACAGTAAAAAGATAATACTAGGGTTTTAACCAAGATAGTAATCCATAAGTCTTGTTAATAAATTACTTCAAGTTCATATTTTACATTCTTAACCATAACATAACATTTAGCAGCTGTAAATATTTATTACTGAAAGTAATAATAGGAAAACAAAACTAAAAACCATTTCTGTAGAAATCCATATCATTTCGGAACTGTAGGTTATCTACAAATAATAGCAAATCTGAGAGAGAAACAGAGTATTGTATTCACCTAAGAATACTGACAAAATTTAAATAGTATAAATTACTATAAATTATTTACATTAAAAAAATATTTGTAAAAAGGAAAATTCAATAAGACTGTAAACAAATTGATAGAAATGAAATAATTTAAGAGTAATGGCTTATGGACTTTATAATTATAGGTCGAGGCTCAGGCCTGTTCAAAATTTAACTATACAAAATAATAAAACGAAACAGTAACTATTATTTCATGATAGGTAAAAACCCTATATCGGTTTACAAGTCTCGACCGATTAACAGTCTTTTTCTTCACCTTTAAAATCCATATAAAAACTAAATTAACCAGACAGAGGTCCAACAGCCTTAGCACGACTTAGATTCAAATTCTAAAAGATAAGCAAAAAGTTTACATCATCCAGGGCATAAAGGCACTGTCAAATAACCCTAAAATTTACGGCTGCAATAGCCTTCAAGGACTTGCACCTTTTACCCTTTAGGGTTTTCTCTTACAAAAAACAAAACAACATGAAGAAGTAACCTAACAAGTAAATCAAGGTCGAGCTTTAACCAACACAACGAAATCCCTTGTTTTTCGACCACCTTAATACCAATGCAGGAGAAACCCTTAGTGTAACCAGGGCTTACCAGGGTTTGAATGGCCGTGAATGGGTAAGTTGTGCTTTCAGCTAACCCCATTATGTCGTGAGAAAATCCTGCACAGAAGAACAAATATAAGATACAGTTTTTAAAAAAAAGAACTTAAAACCCAAGATTGTTGTAAAACAAGAAGTTGTGACCGTCAGTTACCTGATTGTGATGATTGTTGGAGAAAACGTGGACGCGAGCAGCTGGAGCAGCCTGATGGCACATGGAAAGGAAAACCTCGGATGATTTTAGTGTGCAGGCTTCAACTGAAACCCCAAGTCACAAATCCAAAGGAAAACGAGCAACACTCCAACCTGAGGCAGAAGCAGATAAACTGTGCTTCAAAACTATAATCTCAGTTCACAATCGACGGCCAACAAGATTCAGACTTCTATACACCAGAATCTTGCACAACAATCCAAAAAGCTTCAAAACCACCTCGTGTCCTCACAAGAAACCAGCTCTCTACGTTTGTGAAGAAGGCAACCAGCAAAAATGGAGGTGTATACAGGATTTCAATGGCCATGAGCTCGCAGCTCGGCCAAAAATAGACGAAGGAACCCTCACTCTGCGAAGAGAAATGAGTAGGGTTTGGTTTTAAGTCAACCATCTCGTGGTTGATACCATCCCCACATGTCCACCAAATAATTTTCAAATTGAGGGTGCAAGTCAATAGTGGAGGACGGTTCCAATCTGCATCAAATAATTAAAATCAAAACCCTATAATCATATAAATGATGCCTTTTCTATGATTGGCATATATATATCATTGCCATGGAGTTTAGCGATGCTTAAGTTACAAATCATAAATTTAAAATAGGAAGTATATCCTAGGTTATGTCAAGTTAAAATAAGTTCTTTTGCTAACCATGTGTGCTAGGACTTAGTATAGTATCAAACTATATTGATCAACAAACTTATCTCAAAGTTTACTAATAAACTGGTATGAAGGCATAGTTATTTTTATATAATGTGCAAACTATATAGTGTCAAACCTGGATAAGTTTTGAAATGGATCTACTTCTTTTGAGTGTGTGGTCTTAAGATTTTTAGAGTTAGCTCTCTTTTCAGTAAAATAGGCTAGATTGTAGTTTAGAGCGTGAAGTATTTCCTTTGTTTTTTCTTCCAAAAGAATCATGTACTTATGTTCAAGACTAGACTCCAAATGTGTACCTAAGATAAGAAAAAAGCCAGAGTAATATAATCTGATCCTAGATAAATTTTAGATCAAAATTGCTATAAACGAAAGTACAAAATATTCCTGGATATAATTGTAATCAACCAGAACTTGACTTTCTTTGGCATAGTACCTTTATCAGGTTATTTTTTAACCCATGCATATGTAGTTTGTTTAAACGTCATTATGGAGTTTTAACAGAAAAATAAATTAAGATCAACATTACCTCTTATGGGACAAGCTACAGTTAAAACATTCTAAGTCTAGCATCTTAAACATGCTAGAGAAGTATCTTCTTGACTTGAATATAAACATTAATTTACTAGAACATACGCTTACCTGCTAAACCTGTAAGGAACCATCAGTCCCACTGTGTTAGCTTAAAAGCTAATTAAGCCCCGATCACACAGAAGAAACTTTCCCTACTTGACAAAAGAAATAAACAGTATATCTAGCTTCAGTAAAATACAAGTTTCTTTTCTACTTCTGGAAGAATTACAACTGCTAAGTCGAAAACAGTATTAACACAGCTATCAAGGAGAAGCCTTTAGATTATACAAATCTTATAAATAAGCAACTCTTTGTTTCTCTTACCAACTATTTTATTATCTGCTAACCATTAACGGTACTTTAGCGGTGATATTAGATATTTTATGTCACATGAAAAATTTTAAATTTTTATGAATTTTTGAGTTATTACACAGGTTGTTTTTATGATGTCAGAGACTTCATCTTCTTTCAAGCAGGTTGCACACATTTTAAATGAGCTAGGAGGTTTTTTCGGTGCTCCTAAAAATTCCATGCAAATTGGGAGATGATCAGAGTCCCCTCTAGACTTCACCCATTGTCTGAGAATTAGGTTGTTTTCCAAAAGGCCTTCATTTACCAAAAACCTGGCCAATATTTTTGCAATACTTCCTTCCCCATTTCTTCTGTTAGTCCAAGTGCGTTTCATCTTGGTAGGATGGACATCTACCAACCATTGGTCTCATAGGAGGTTTTCGAATAATTCAGAGAGAGGGTCACTTCTTACATTTGGGCCCCAAATTTCTGAATTTCCTATGGCGAAATTCAGATCTCCTCCCAGAAAAAGGGTTTCATTTTTTAAAAGGATTTTTGTTTTAGAATGTTCCAGTATGTTTCCCTCTCACTATAGGGTCCATAAATATTTACTATCGTGAAGGATAGATTTTGGTCTGCATGATAAAAATTGTCCCCAATTCCTGAGTCAAAGCCCCAAATATTTAGAAGTTTTACAGTCTTTATTTTCCAGGCAAGTGCAAATCCTCCTGAGTGTCCTCTTGCACTGATTGCATGGTAGTCGTAAAGGGGGAGAGCGTCTTTCAAAAGACGAGATATTTCCTCTTCTGCTCCCATAGTTTCTTGTAGGAGGAAGATATTGGGTTGCTGGAGGCTAAGCAACCATTTTAGGGCAATTTTTTTGGGTTTACTTGTGAAACCCCTGCAGTTTAAGGAAATTAGTTTCATTGGGAGCCTCTGTTAGAGGCTTCCACAGCTCTAAGCACCCCTACAATTGAATTTTGTTTTCCTTCTGCTACATCCTTGATGGCTTGATTCTGGACCGAAGAAAGGTGGGACAACCTTCCCCTCCCCTTCCCCTTTTTAGGGTTACTGGTGTTTTTTCTAGACCTCCACTTAGTAAGTCAGAAAGTGGAATATCCCTGGACCTGAGATGAAAGCGAATGGAGGGTGAATTTGAGGTGGAGCGGGCCAGGGTTTCTGGGAGAGGGTTTTCTGGGGGGTGGAAGAGGCCAGAAGCGGGCCAACAAAAGGGGGAGGAAATGGTTCTAGAGATCAATGTTGGAAGGTGTTGCAGGAAAAATTTGGGGAGTTCAATTCTTCATTGCAAAGGATTTGTGAGTCGACAAAGAGTGTGTGGAACGGAACTTCTAGACCTGAAAAATGTGTAAGTGTGTCAAGAATCTTACCCAGAGCAAGAGGTGGTTCTGCCTGTGGTGCATATTGCCTTCCAATTAAGCTTGTTCATTGCTATGGGGAGGAGCCTCATGTTGGGAAAGTAGCAGGGGTTCTTGCTGCATTGTAGTTGATCTTGGCGCAATCCATGTTCTAACCGGAGAGCCATCCTTCTCTAGGTTTTTCCCTTCCAGTTCAACCAGTCTTTTTCTCGATTTCTCAAAAGAGTTTTTAAAATTGAGGTGACACTGCTTCGCCATGTGTCCATATTGGTGACACCTGTGGAAACATAAGGGTATTCCTTTGTAGTCCAATTTCTGCCTTTTTTTCCTTTGACCCCAAATGAAGTTCAATTCTTCGCGCAAGTTGGTTCTGATGTTTAAGGAGACTAGGATTCTGGCCACGGGCATTCTTCCCATCTGCTCAAATGACATGTTTGCATCCATGAAAACTTCTAGGGCATTCCCTATGTCCCTAAAGGACTCTCAGTTCCAAAATTCCCATGGAAAACCTAGCAAGCAAACCCAGATCAGGATATCATCGAACTTTTCTATATCTGGGATGAACATTAGAGTCGAGGATTTGAAGAGGATGGGCATAGATCCAAAGCTCTAGGGTTTCTACAGGATTGTGTTCATGTCCTCCTTGGATTTAAGGTTGAAGATGAACCATCCCCGTGAAAGGACTAGGGTTTCTAGTAAGTAACTCAGAAAACCTCCCCAATTCAAATTCGCCCATTTCTCTAATGATTCTTTGCTTGGGTACTTTCCTCTTATCCGCCCCACCAAGGTTGTTTCAACCATTTCTAGGGTTTGGGCCACTGAAAAATTTTTCCCGCAGACCAGGTTGAGGGGTTGCTTCGAGCTCTTCATGAACTTAGTCTTCTTTCGCTTCTGTGTTGGGGCCTCCGGTGGGCTATGAGTGTGTTCGGGCTTTCCCTATTATGGACCTGTTGCTAAGTCTAGTGAGTCGTGTTGCTCAGTGATTTGCAGAAAGGAAGTGATAAACCCTTCCAAACTTTGAGTCGAGAGGGTTTCTGGAGACGCTTGTTGTGCGAAAGGTTGGCCTAGGTTCGCCCAGTCCCCATATAGGGCGGGTTTTATGTTGAACCACGGCTCTAAGTTTTCCACGGGGACTGTTTGAGCCTCAGAGTGGAGAAAAAAATGCTCAAAGGGTTCTGGCTGGAACTCTGTGGGCAAAGGTTTGCGGTCTTTCTGTGGGCTTGTTTCGAAAAGCGAAAGAGTAGCTCCACCTATATTTTTAGCTAGCGGTCTATAGATGGTATCCCTAGGTAAAATTTATCTGCCCGTTGATGGTTTTTTTTTTTATCCTTCCTTTCCCATAACCGCTTCATTCCTGTCGAACCTAGGTATCGAGGTTGTCAGAGCGAATGGTTCTGTCGATTGCGATGAAGAGACTTATGTCAAATGGGGTAAGACCGAAAAAATGTGATATCCCTCTAGGGGGTCTTCCGTGTAATCCACCCTCTCCTCCATGTACTCGTCTTGCTTGTCAGGTGTCGTTATGGCATCGCTCTGCATCTTGAGTCTGCATCGGGGAAGAAAGTGGCCCCTTCTAATGCCCTAAAGAGTTAAAAAAAAATTTATCATCATTGTTGCGTCCTGCTAAACCCTCACTCCTCGCCATCACAGTCCCCCTTTTCCATCTCCGTTTTATATTTCAAATGTATTCTATTTATGTATTTAATTATAATTTGATATTTACATTATTTTATTATTTTTTAAACACTTTGAAATATGAATTATAAATAAATAAAATAAATTACGTCAATTCTAAGGTTATTTTGATTTTACCTCTCAAACCGTTTATATTAAAAACACACATTTGATTTATTTTTATTTTTTCAAATTTAAAAAAAAAAACACCACAAAATATATTAAAAATTATAGGAAAATCATAAATGATCTTTTTTATTGCTACTAAGGTGCCTTTTAAAGCATTATTTAATCTTCTATTAAAATGAGTAACAAAAATCCTTACCCCACTGAAGTATTAAGTTCTAACTAGGAATTCAAGTCTACAAAAATCCTTACCCCACTCAAGTATTAAGTTCTAACTAGGAATTCAAGTCTATATAAAACTTTTATGGATCCTTCGTTTAACTAGGATTTTCTTGTAATCCTTCGTTTAACCACAAGGCTTGGGGATCCCAAACATCTTAGGTGAGGATCTCCATGACCATATGATATAGGAAGCATTAACCATGCATATGATTTTTTTATCACAATCATTCAATGTGGGTTGTATATATGCTTTAGCATCATAGTTTACCAATTTTAGACTTTGAAAGAACAATTTTCTTTATATATGGAAGAATATTGAGCTGTAAGATCATCCATACTTAAGAGTTTTATGACTAATCCATGTAAAATTCATATCCAATTATACTTATGAGTTTTAGCATCATAGTTTAACCATTTTAGATAGTGAGTTATAAGGTCATCCATATATAAGAGTTTTTATGACGATAGTATATCAATGTAAAATCCATGTAACTATATCAAGAACGTGTTTAATTTATTTGGAATCATATATTGGTGGATAATTTTGTACCTATAAAAACACTTCAAGTTCAAAATTAATAAATGTATTCTTTATAAGCCTAACTTATAATTTAGATTTGTACCAAAAACTCAAAACTATACATAAAATCCCTACAATGGTACATAAAGGCCTTAGAATCATAGTGATTCAAATCACTATGATATATATTTTCCACCAACAATTTGACTCCCTTAAAACATAATTAGAATAAAAGTTATATTTTTATAGATCTAATTTTAATAGCCATAAATATTTACATAGAATCATATTGATGAAACATTTTCAACTTAGATAAGAGTTTCTTCATAGAGAACAACTAGTAAATGTAAAATATTCACATATAACACACAACATAATAAGTAATTACAATTATGGGTTGGCAAGTGTAAGAGGGTTTTTTTTACCCTGGAGGAACAATTGTTAACACCTTTGCTTGTGGACTTAGGATTGGAACAAACAATCAAGTTGAAAGATTTACTCTATTCTTTGGGTTGAAGATGTCAATTCAAGTTGGCATCTGTTCTCTGATTGTGATAGACGATTCTCTTCTTGTCCTAGTATCTCAGGTTAAGAAACAAATGGATATTCGAGATCAAATAGTTGCACGTCTTTATAAGAGGATGTTAAGCTTCTTTCCTCATTTTGCTCCCTTCGGTTAATATATCATGTTCGTAGGGACCTTAATAGTTTGGAGGATGATTTGGCTAATCATGCCTCACAACTTCCTAGAGGACGATATAAAGACATTGAGGATCATATTAAACTCATTAATCTTCCATGATTTCTTGGTTTTACAGTTTGTCTATCTTCCTTGGAGGTGGAGGAGGAATTTATTGCTCTAGGACAACTAACAGTTGTTCTGTTAAAATATTGTAACTTCAGAAGAGATTTTGTTTGTACTAATTGTATTCATCATTCAGGTTATGTGACTGATGTAATTGGTCATGTAAGAGTCATTGAAAGAATCAATGCAAACCTATGGATGTTAGTTGGGTCAATAGTAGCCTTGAGTCATTGTAATAAATATTATTTTGGTGTCTTACTAGTCAAGTCGACCCTTTCAGTTAGACAAGACATCCCAGTTAGGGTTTAGTTCAAGTCAAGAGTCAAATATAAATAGGGAGGTGCCTCCTTCATTTGTACTCACTTCACTCAAGCAAGTTTGCAAGAGGGAGAAGAAGAAGTACACCAGAAAGAGAGAGGAGAAGGTGTCTTGTGGTTTTACACTATTTTGGTTGAGTTCTATACTAAGGAAGTTTTGTTAGTTTTTCTCCGCCACAAGGTTTTCCCGAGATAAATATTTGTGTTATGTGATTGTACTTGTTTTTCTTTAAGTGATCCTACCATTGTAGATTGTATTAGAATATCATCTAAGCAACAATAAATATTAACAAGGTATTAGAGCCACCCTGAAAGGAAACATTGTATATCTAGGGTTTATTTTTATGAAAAAATATGTTGATAGATCAAACAGAAAAGGGGGTTCACTCAACTCGCCCTAGGAGGGTGCATCTTTTTGTGAAAACAGAACTGAATTTTGAGAAGTTTGATTTTTGGGCCCGACACTACTGCCGGGAAGAAATACGACTTCAATTTTCTTGAGGTTCCATCATCAATCTCAGAAAAAGAAAGATACAATTTATATCACCTTGGGGAGGTGCATATTTTACACCACTCAACCCTACAAGTGATTCCAACTAGAAAATTAGGGCTTCTCCATCAAACCCTAGGCCATCTCGAAGAAGGTCATCCAGGAGAAGTTTTCTCCAAGTAAGTATTGTTTCTTCTATTTCTTTTTGAGGTTCTCCTTCTGTTAAAGATGGAAAACAATACCAAGCTAGATGAGAAGCTTGAGGGTGTTGAGAACTTCAGAGCATGGAAGTACCGGATCATGCTCATCCTAGAAGAGAACGACCTAGAAGGCTTCATAAAGGAAGAAGTTGCAGAACCAGGAGGAGATGAAGCTAAGGACAAGCACAAGAAGGAAATGATCAAGTATAAAAGAATCATAGCTGACTCCATAAAAGATAACTTTATCTCTCAAGCATATTCAAGGAGAACACCAAAGGAAATGTTTGATGCCCTATCCAACCTATTTGAAGGAACAAATATCAACAGGAAGATGTCTTTAAGAAATCAACTCATGTGAAGGCTCAGAAGTATGAAAACATGCACTCATACTTCACAAGAGTATCCCAAATCAAGGAACAACTGGAAGCTATTGGTGACATGATAGAAGATGCAAAATTTGTAATGACCACCTTGAATGGTATTCCAAGAGATGTGGAAAATTTTATTCGAGGAATATGATCTAAAAGAAAGTTGACCAAGTTCTAAAAGTTATGGGAAGATTGTGTTCAAGAAGAATAAAGAATAGTAGTCATAGAAGAGAAAATAAATGAAAGTGAAGATCAATGCCTGGAAGTCCATACCAAAGGCAAGAACAAGAGGAAGAGTTATGATCATCCTCCCAAGAAAGTTCAAGGGTTTAAGAAGAATAAGAAGTTCAAGAAATACTTCTCATGTTACGAATGCTTCACTTGTCACAATATGGGACACACATCCATAAACTATCCCATGAGGGAAGAATAAATCTAGAAGAAGAACAAAAGATTCCAGTCCAACGCAATTGAATGCAATGATCAAGAAGAATAAGAAAGAAATAAATAAGATGAAGATTCTTGTGAAGAATATGTTTTAATTTCAACACTCACTAGCTCAATATCACCTGGTAATGATACTTGGCTAGGAGATAGTGGTTCCTCCAATCACATGTGTTCGGGTACACAGGGTACTCCCAAAAGACCGAACACCTTCAGATATCGCTTCACACAAACATATCACAGATCAACACACCGATGTTTGTCACGTGGTTAAAACCCTCGAGAGGGAAACAGTCCACGGCCCCAGCCAAATAGCTACTTGGAGCAATTTATTATTCAAAAGAAAGAAAGTTACATGAGCTTCTCATAATCGATCAACTAGCCAAGGACCCTCTATGCTCTTTAAATAGAGATCATAGACCAATCGGGTGTTAAGCCACGGATGAATGGTAGGTATGATCTAAGAGAAGTTGAACCGTCGAATCACTCTATGTCTAGAACATATCGTGACCGTCGGATTAGAATATTTACAAATGCATAGTAATGCATACTAAAGAAACACACTTTTACCTAACGAATATATTACACAAGATGATCTTAACTAACTCCTAAGTGTCTAAATATCCTAACATCCCCCCTTAAGAACAACTTGGGGTAGGATTGAAGGATTTACAAAAGTGACACTATTAGGAGAAGGAAGGAGGCATTAGAGCCTATCCCCCCTTAAGGACACATTCCTAAACTCCTAACATGGACCAAAGTTTAGAAAACTTCACTTCTGTAAGAGACTTGGTGAAGATGTCTGCAACTTGATCATCTGTAGGGAAATAGAGCACTTCAATAACACGATCACGAACAAGATTTATAATGAAGTGCATGTGTAGCTCAATGTGTTTGCTGGGCTGATGTAGAACTGGATATTTGGCAAGTTTGACGGCACTTTGATTGTCGCACCAAAGTGGAGTAGGTTGCTTCTGCTCGAATCCAAACTCTGAAAGGATCTGTCGAAGCCATAAAGCTTCCTGAATTGCATTAACTGCGGCTCAATATTCTGCTTCTACTAAAGAAAGAGCAAGAGCTTGTTGTTTCTTACAAGCCCAAGTGATAGGTCCAGATCCCAGACTGAAAACATAACCTGCAGTAGACTTTCGATCATCGAGATCGCCAGCCCAATATGAATCAGTGAAACCAACCAACAAAGGTTTCCCCCCTGTACTATAATGAATCCCAAACTGAATTGTACCTTGAATATATCGAAGTATTCTTTTTGCTGCTTTCTAGTGACTTTCATGAGGAGTTTGCATATAACGGGCAACACAACCAATGGCAAAGGAAAGGTCAGGATGGGAATGAGTCAAGTATAAAAGACTACCAACAAGTTGATGATACAAGGTGGCATCTACTTCAAGGGAAGTACAAGTGGCAGAAAGTTTGACTCCAGACTGGAAGGGAGAAGGGGCTGGTTTACAATCTTCCATGTGGAAGCGACGAAAAAGGTCACAAGCATACTTAGACTGGGAAAGAAATATTCCTTCTTTGGTTTGCAAGACTTGGAGACCAAGAAAATAATGCAAATTTCCTAAGTCTGACATTTCAAAATTTTGCTTAAGACTGGATTTCACATGGGTTATAAGGTTAGGGTCACTACCAGTAAGGATAAGATCATCAACATAAAGAACAAGTATGATGAGATGGTTTCCTACTTTCTTGGTATACACATTGGGGTCAGAATAGCATCTAGAAAAACCAGTGTTAAGAAGAAAGCTATCCATTTTGGCATACCAAGCTCTAGGAGCTTGCTTAAGGCCATATAAGGATTTCTTAAGGAGACAAACAAGGCTACAGTTATTCTGAACATATCCAGGAGGTTGTTCTATGTAAATTTCCTCATGTAAATCACCATGTAAGAATGCATACTTGACATCCATTTGATGGAATTCCTAGTTATGTAAGGTTGCAAGGGAAAGAACAAGGTGGATGGAGTTTATTTTTTCTACAGGGGCAAAGGTTTCATTGTAGTCAATCCCTTCAACTTGGGAAAAAACTTTGGCAACTAACCTTGCCTTAAGTCTTTCAACACTTCCATCTGATACATACTTAGTTCTGTAGACCCATTTACATCTGACAAGTTTTCTTCCTTTTGGAAGAGGAACAAGATCCCAAGTATCGTTCGCCATTAAGGAACGATATTCTTCATCCATAGCTGCATCCCAATCTAGATTTCCTGAAGATTTTGCAAAAGTTTCTGGATCATGATTCTCAAAAACTTGAGCCAAAAGAGAAGAGGCTCGCTGAAACTGAGAACGTGTTTGACGTTGATCTCTAGGATCATTGGCAAGATCACCAGCTGCTTCACATGTTGAACGGACCCATCGAGGAAGTATTGGTGCTGGTGCAATTGGAGGAATATGAGCAAGCGGAAGTGGATTTTCATCCTCACTGTCATCATCAAAAACTGGAGTTGGAAACCTGTCAAGGAAGCTGGAAGAAGAAGAAGAAGAAGAAGGCACAATCGTCGAATCAGGCTCGCAGGCCAAAGATGGCACACCCTCCAAGTTAGGCTCGCAGGCCAAGAGATTTTCATCAAATTTAACATCTCTTCTAATGATTATATCATGAGAATGTGGCTGAAGAAGTCTATAACCTTTTACATCTTCAGAATATCCAACAAATATTCACTTTTCACTTTTAGGCTGCAATGCTTTCCGTTTTTCATCCGAAATGTGAGCCCATGCTTCACAACCAAACACATGAAAGTGACTTACAACTGGTTTAATTTTAATCCATGCTTCTTCCGGTGTTATACCTTGTAAAACTTTAGTGGGTGTGTGATTTACTATGTAATTTGCACAATTTATGGCCTCAGCCCAATATTGAAGACTTAGTCCCTTAGATTGGATCACACAATTAGCCATTTCTTTTAAAGTGCGGTGTTGTTGGATTCCTTGTTGTAGTGTATAAGAAATAGTGTATAAGAAATAGTGTGTTGTTGTTGGATTCCTTGTTCAGTGCAAAAAGTAGTGAACTTGTTGTTAATATATTCTCCTCCATTGTCAGATCTTAACTTAATAATTTGATGACCAGATTGTTTTTCAACAAGAACCTTGTAGGCTAAGAACATGTTAAATACTTCGCTCTTAAGTTTTAGGAAGTAAACCCAAGTGCATCTGGAGTAGTCATCAATGAAAGTCAAGAAATATTTGAAACCAGAAAAGGAAGCAGATGGAAGAGGGCCACACAAGTCACTATGTACAAGCTCCAAGGGAGCCGAGGCGTGCCAAGAGGCACGTTTGTCAAAACTGTCCCGATGACATTTTTCGAGTACACAACCGGAACAAACACCATCCTTGCAAGATACCAGCGGAAGACCAGTCACCATATTGTCTTTACATAGTTGTTGAAATGAGCGATAATTTAAGTGACCAAATCGCTCATGCCAAAGTTTGCTCAAGTTATCACTATGAGCAACAAAAACTGAAGGAAAAGGTGATGACCCAAAGTTGTTAAATTTGTACAACCTGGTAATATCATCAACAGTTCCAGTAGCAAGGATATTTTGAGGATTTTTAAAATCCTTGATTACAACTTGGTGAGGTGTAAACATCACAGTTTTACCTTCACCTGAATGAGTAATTTGATAGATTGATAACAAATTGCAGGAAATTTTTGGAACACATAGTACGTCATTGAAATGACCATTTTCTACTGGAACTGTTCCAGATCCTACAACACTTAGAGATCTATCATCATCAACAAATATTTGTTTGGTGTTACATTCATGCATGGTAGAAAACATGCCTTTATCCTTAGCCATATGATAAGATGCTCCAGAATCAATGAGCCATTCAATTGAATTAGAAGAATAAGATGTAGTATAAGAGTAACCAGAAGCACAAAGTGCATGTCCATGAGAGTTAGATTCTGAAGACGAATCTAGGCTGATGTGGTGTTTCTTCATTGCTACTTCCAAGGCTGCCATCTTCTTAAAACACTTAGATTCATCATGATTATCTTTCCCACAAAAATTGCAATGACGCTTAGTCTTCTTTCCTTTTTGCTTGGATCCTTTGTCATTTTTTAAAGAAGGAGTTGACTGAGAGAATTTGGGACCCTTGTTGTTTTGCTTATTATTGCGAAAATTCTGTTTCTTGGGAGGCTTGGACTTTTCTTTCTGTTGGGACAATAAGACTTTCCCAGATGTATCTGCATTGTTAATTATTCCAAGATGAATGAGCTTATCTTGCTCTCTAATTAAGGAATCACAAAAGGATTCAAGGTTAGGCTCTTGATAGCTAGCTACAGTCAAGGATTCTTTCATGGAGTAGAATGTAGATACAAAAACAGAATATGCAGGTCCAAGTTTGGAAAGAATATGATAAATACATTGTTTGTCTTCTTTCTTAATCTTGCATTCTGCACATAAGAGTCTAAGAGTTTTATACTTAGATAAATAGTCTTGAATGCATGAAAAATCATTTGGATTCAAGGAAATCAACTCATTCTTGAGTTTATGGCCCCGAATTTCATTGTGTTTACCAAACACGGATTCCAACTTTTCCCAAACTTTATCAGGTTCATCAATGTCAGATATGTGGAATCGCAAATCAATAGAGATTTCCATCCCAGTCAGTCCACGAGCTTCATCACATCTATTTGCCCATTTAATTTTCTTATCATCATCAGTGGGTTTTGTTTCTTTCCCTGAGGTTATCCTGAAAAGTCCTCTACTTCGTAGAACATCTTCCATATGAGATTTCCATGAGAAATAGTTAGAACTTGTAAGTATAATATCACAAGGGGTGACCATACTGTAAAATAATAGCTGAAAGAACAGAAACTAACTGTTTGGATACAAAGAGCTCGAAAAAATATGCGGTTTTAAAAAAAACGATACTTAAAACGGATTCTGGATGATGAAGTTATGCTTAATCAAAGAAAATGTTGAAGATGTCCCCAATAGTGACGTGGCAGATATTAACTTGACCAACTAAAAAAAAGAAGCCCCCTCTTTCCAAAATCAACCTTTGACAATCACTTTTACAATAAAGTTGCTTCGAAACAAATCACTTTTGTAGAATAAGTGATGTTCACTTTTACAATAATATGACTTTTAAATAGTGCGGCAATAAATTAAAAGACTTAAGTGACTCGCTTTTATTTTATTTTATTTATGTGAGATGCACTTTTACAATAAAGTAACTTGAAAATAGAAATTGCATGCACTAAAAAGTAACTTGATAAGACTTGAACTCAAGACTTATCAAGGTGTAAAGCAACTTTGGACCAAGTGAGCTAAGTTTAAAAGGTATGTAAAAGTATGGAAAGAGGAAGGGGGCTTTTTTTTTACTCTTCTCTCTCGTTTTTCTTGCTTGCTTTCTTTTCCTGCAAATCACAAAAAAAATGAAAAACAAAGACAAAAAAACTTTTTTCCACACAATGGGGTTAGATCTTGGTTAGCTTACCCGAAAATTCTACGTTTTCAAATTTTCTCGTTGTTTTTTATTTGTCGTGATCACACAAGGTGCACGGCAAAGAGCATACGTAGCCGAGAAGACAAGAAAAAAAAATTCCCTTACTGTTTCTGATTCGTCGCGATCGTGCAAGGTGCACGGAAAAGAGCATACGCAGTCAGGGAAAACAACAGTCTAAGACTAAAACATAAAAGATCTAATAATAAAATGATAAAATATGAAAGATTTAAAAAAAACAAATCCGTCACTGTAACATTATACCTTCAGATTTGCCGAAATGGGTGTTTCTGGAGCAAACGGAAACAGTTTTCGATGAAACGAAAACTATTTTCCAATGGAAACGGTGCTTTGGACGCAATGGAATAGCTCCCATAGGCCACAAATGTATATAAAATCCAGAACCAGAAACCCTTTCAAAGTTTCGGCAACACCGGTTCCAAATCTTGATCAAAACCAAAAGCGGCTCTTCATAAAAGCTCTGATACCATGTTCGGGTACACAGGGTACTCCCAAAAGACCGAACACCTTCAGATACCACTTCACACAAACAGATCACAGATCAACACATCGATGTTTGTCACGTGTTTAAAACCCTCGAGAGGGAAACAGTCCACAGCCCCAGCCAAATAGCTACTTGGAGCAATTTATTATGCAAAAGAAAGAAAGTTACATGAGCTTCTCATAATTGATTAACTAGCCAACAACCCTCAATGCTCTTTAAATAGAGATCATATACCAATCAGGTGTTAAGCCACAGATCAATGGTAGGTATGATCTAAGAGAAGTTGAACCGTCGAATCACTCTATGTCTAGAACATGTCGTGACCATCGGATTAGAATATTTACAAATGCATAGTAATGCATATTAGAGAAACACACTTTTACCTAATGGATATATTACACAAGTTGATCTTAACTAACTCCTAAGTGTCTAAATATCCTAACAACATGATAGGTTACAAGGATTCACTCTCTTGTATTGAACAGAAGGATTCCACACACAAAGTAAGTCTTGGATATGGTTACCAATATCCCATCAAAGGGATGGGAGAAGCCTCTTATAAGTTGGACTCGGGAAATTCCATGAATATGAAGGATGTATTTTATGTCCCAGGACTAAAGAATAATCTCCTTTATTTATCAACCTTAGAGAAGAAAGGTTTTAGAGTTTCTGTTGTAGATGGTGAAGAACCCATGTGTACAAAAGGAAAAACTATAGATGATACATTAGTGATTGGAGTTGAAGAAGGAGAACTCTACAAATTAAAGGGACATGTAGACTCAACCTTGATGACTAGCACCATAATCCCATGTGAGTTATGGAATAGAAGACTTTCTCATGTACATAACAAATCATTACCAATTGTGACCAAGGTGGTGACAGGTTTTCCATAGATTTAGGTAAACCATGAAGGAGTGTGCAAAGGATGTCCACAAGGAAAGAATACCAAGAACCCTTATCTAGGAAATAACAGTAAAGCAAAATGGATTCTAGATGTTTTCCACTCGTATGTATGTGTACCAATGCAAATTACTTCATTAAGCGGGTATGTTTATTATGCTCCCTTTATTGATGACTACTCCTGCAAAACTTGGATATATTTATTAAAGAAGAATGATGAAGTATTTGAGAAATTCAAGGAATTTAAGTCTCTTGTAGAAAACCTCTCTCAAAAGAGGATCAAGTCCTTAAGATCATATAACAGAGGAGAACTCACATCAGGTGAATTCAATGAGTACTGCAAAGAAGCTAGGATTAAGAGGGATCTCACCATTCCCTATAATCCACAACAAAAATAGTGTGGCAAAAAGGAAGAATAGATCTATAATGGAAGTAGTAAAATCCATGATCCATGACTAATATCTACCTATGTACTTGTAGGAATAAGAAATTATAACAACAGTATATGTGCAGAATAGAAATATTCCACAATTCCATTGGGAATAAGACTCCAGAAGAGGTGTTTACTGGAGAAAAGACTAAATTCATT
Organism: Pseudotsuga menziesii; assembly: GCA_001517045.1. Classification (NCBI taxonomy): domain Eukaryota; kingdom Viridiplantae; phylum Streptophyta; class Pinopsida; order Pinales; family Pinaceae; genus Pseudotsuga; species Pseudotsuga menziesii. The sequence continues at coordinate 207,578 of LPNX011178676.1, forward strand.
CACCTAAAAATATTTGGTTGTCCAGTATACTTACACATTCCCAAAGAGAAAAGATCAAAGTTGGTTCCTTCAGGAAAGAAGGGATTTTTTGTAGGATACAATCAACAATCAAAATCTTACTGAATCTATATCCCAGGATATCGTGAAATTGAGCTAAGCAAATATGTTACTTTTAACGAAGATACAACTTTCAGAAAATCAAGGAAAGACAAGGAAGTCAAAGAGGAGCATGAAACTCCTAGAGCTGCAAAAGTTTCTTAACCAGTCAGAAACGAGGAGAAAGAACAAATACCTGAGTAGCATGACATGAAAGGACCTCAGAGACTTGAAGAATTTCCTAGTGATATGATCTCTTGAAAAATAAGTTCTACTTTGGCACAAGAAGTAATTGAAGAAGCATAAATACATGGTGTCCTAGAAGGAACCATTGGAGAAAGAAAGAAACCAAAGCCATACCCCAGTTATGTGGCTTTGATGTGCGATCTCGCTGACAAAGAACCTACATGATTTGAAGAAGCAATAAAGCAAAAGGAATGGGTAGATGCCATGGTCGAAGAATATAAATCCATTATAAAGAAAGATGTATGGGAAGTAGTACCAAGACCAAAGAACAAGTTAGTAGTATCCTCAAAATATATCTACAAAACAAAGCATTCAATAGACAGAAATATAGAGAAGTACAAGGCAAGATTCGTAGCTCATGGATTCTATCATAAGGACGGAATGGACTATGAAGAGACCTTTGCACCAGTAGCAAGGTACACCTCAATTAGAACCATCATTTCCTTGGAATCCAAGATGAAGTGGAAGTTACATCAAATGGATGTAAAGAAAACTTTCCTAAATGGAGTAATAGAAGAAGAAGTATACATTGAACAACCGCAAGATTTTGAATAGATAATCAGAAAAATCATGTATGCAGACTTAAGAAGGCGTTTTATGGGATGAATGATCCATATTTATGTGTGAAAAAAATGAAATAACAGAAATACCATCATAAACACAAACATTTTTCAAATATAACGAAGATACAGTAAACACATATTCTATTAAATGGCGGAAATAGAACAGATTGTAATACAATTGCTAAAATGGTGGTAGTTATATCTGAGAAGAGATGTGGCTCCTATGCTCATCCATTCCAAGATGAATACAAAATGAGGTCAAAGGGGCCTATTTATAATAAGGATGAGGGTGAGAACCCCAAAAGTCCAAAACATAACCCTAGAAGATGAACCGTCATAAAGTTTGCGGCCCCAAGATGGTAAGTTGAAAAGTCAACTTCCTGGGGTCATAACTTTTGCATACGATCTCCGATTTGGGTGCTCGTTAGCTCGTTGGAAAGATATATCTGACATTTACAAATTTCGATTGTGGCCAAATGGATACCAAGGGAAACCATTTTCCCACCCTAATTTCCAAAAAAACCTCGTTTAGGGTCTCAAAATAGCCCCAAAAGTTTGGGACCAAAAAAAACCGTAGAAAAATAACTAGGAAACTGCCACAATGGACAATTGTTTTGCGCCAGTGGAATAGGTGGGTGGCCATCGATCTCCATCTGGATCACTGATGCAAGCACCCACAACATGGTATAGAAGAATTGATGGTTTCCTGATGATTTTGGTATTTACTAAGAGTAAAGAAAATTTCACTCTCTATGATAAGGTTGAGGATTATGGGATTATGATATTACTACTAAATGTAGATGATCTATTTTTCACGGGTGAAGACAAGCCCATCAACAAATGCAAGAAGAAGCTCATTGCAGAATTTGAAATGAAAAACCTCAGAATGAAGCACTACTTACTAGGTCTTGAAGTATGGCAGTTTCCAGACGATATCTTCCTAAACCAAGGGAAATATGCAATAGAGATCATAAAGATATTTCAGATGATGGATTGTAAGACTATGACCACTCCAATGACAAAAAATTGAAGCTATTGAATGATGACTCTTCGGAGATAGTAGGTTCACCTTATACAAACATATTATTGGTTCTCTAATGTACTTAACCAATACAAGACCAGATATATGTTTTGTTGTAAACACTCTAAGTCAATATATGGTGAATCCTAGACATTTTCACCTAGTAGGAGCAAAACATGTGATGAGGTACCTAAAGGGGACTTGTTAGATTATGGTCTCATATATGCATCAAATGGCGAGATCATATTAGATGGATTTACATAATCATATTGGGCAGGAACTGTCGAAGATAGAAAGAGCACTTCAGGATGTTGTTTATGTTTGGGATCAGGCATGATATCATGGTTCAGCAGAAAGCAGTCCATTATTACACTTAGCATGACAGAAGTTGAATACATTGCAACATGCTAAGCTTGTAGCGAAGCAATATGGCTTCAAAAGATGTTGGCAGGATTATTTGATACAGAGGTGGATGTGACTGATACCCATTGCGATAATCAAGTTGTATTAATATGATAGAAAGCACAATGTTTCATGATACGTCGAAACATATCGAAATTAGATATCATTACATCCGGGATATGTTGCAGAAGGAAGCTGTAAAGCTCAAGTATGTTCCTACAGAGGAACAAGTGGCAAATATATTGACTAATCCTATGTCTTCAATAAAGTTTGAATACTTTCGAGACAATCTTGGTGTAGTTCGAAATGACCTCCCTCGAAAGGAGTGAAGAAGAGGTAGAATGTTTTATGTTGCAGTGGTGTGGTAGCTCATTTTAGGGTAGGGTATGTCTGGCTAGGATTGTTGGCTCGAAAGGGTTAGTATGTCATACGAGGCTTGTTGATCCTAGGGGGATTAGTATGTCTAGATAGGATAGTTTGGCCCGAGAGGTTTAGTAATCCATATAAGGCTTGTTTTGTCCCTAGGGAGATCCATATGTCTGACTAGGCTTGTTGTCTCTAAAGGGTTAGTAAGTCAAACAAATGCCCGTGATGCTGCTCCAGAATGCCAAAGGGAAAGAGGTGGTTTCAGTATTCCTATATTGATGAGGCAGGTTCAATATTCTCATATTGATGTTGATGAGGCAGGTTCAATATTTTCATATTGATGTTGATGAGGTAGATTAAGGGTTTTCATACTGATGTTGATGAGGCAAGTTCAGTATTTTTATACTGATGTTGATGAGGTAGGTTCAGTATTCTCATACTGATGCTGATGAGGCAGATTTGGTATTCTCATATTGATGTTGATGAGGTAGTTTCAGTATTTTCATACTATTTATTGATGCGGTAGATTCAGTATTTTCATACTATTTATTGATGTGGTAGATTTAGCATCCTCATACTGGTGATAATGAGGTAGTTTCAGTGTATTCATACTGATGTTGATGTAGCAATTTTGGTACTTTCATACTTATGATTGATGAGGTGGTTTCAGTATTTCTTTACTTATTTTACAAATAATGATATAACATTTATTTGTTGATGATGAGGTTTTAGCACTAACATGCTAATGATGTTGTCATTGTTAGTTTAGTATTTACATAGTGATGTTGCATGTAGATGCTTCAGTATTTACTTATTGATATGGCAGAAGATGCTTCAGTATTCACATACTAATATTGCAGAAGATGATTCAGTATCCACATACTGATGTTGCAAAGGAAGATTCAGTATCCACATACTGATGTTATTGAAGAAGATTCAATATCCACATACTGATACTGCAGAAGAAGATTCAGTATCCGCATACTAATATTACAGAAGAAGATTCAGTATCCACATACTAATATTGCAGAAGAAGATTCAATATCCACATATTGATATTGCAGAAGAAGATTTGGTATCCACATATTGATGATGCAGAAGAAGATTCAATATCCACTTACTGATATTATAGAAGAAGTTGCATAAGATGATCCAGTATTCTCATACTAATATTGATGATGAAGATGCATGATGTTGTTCCAAAACTTCCTATGACATATAGAGACTCATCAATCAGATGTACAGTGGTGGTTGTGGTTGTTGCTTGTATTGAAAACCTTCCTGGTTAAGAGGGAGTGTTAAAATATTGTAACTTCAGAAGATATTCTAGTTGTACTAAATGAATTCCTCCTTCAGATATGTCCCTGATGTAATTGATCATGTAAGAGTCATTGAAAGAATCAATGTAAACCTCCGGATGTAATCCGGGTCAATAGTATCGTTGAGTCATTATAATAAATATTATTTTGGTGTATTACTAGTCAAGTAGGCCCTATCAGTTAGACAAGTTGTCCCAGTTAAGGTTTAGGTCAAGTCAAGAGTAAAATACAAATAGGGAGGTGCCTCCTTCATTTGTAGTCACTTCACTCAAGCAAGTTTGCAAGAGGGAGAAGAAGAAGTGTGCCAGGAAAAGAGAGGAGAAGTTGTCTTGGGGTTTACATTATTTTGGTTGAGTTCTATATTGGGAAGTTTTGTTGGGTTTTCTCCCCTGCGAGGGTTTCCAAGGATAAATCTTTGTGTTCTCTTGTGTGACTATACTTGTTCTTTCAGTGATCCTACCATTGTAAATTGTTTTGGAATATCATCTAAGTAATTAAGAAATCTTAACATGTTCTTTGGTGGTCTTGAATTTTGTTTCTAGCTAGCTCATTAATTGTGTTGCCAGCCCTTTCAATAACTCCTCTATATCCTTCTTCCTCGACATTATCCGTGTTCTTCTGGGAATTTTTAGCACAAAGTATTGTTTATCTGAAAGTTGTTTGTTATCAAATCCTAAGTGGTTGTCGATTTTGGAATGGTGGCTAAGAATGAAAGGAATTCGATCGTCTTCTCCTTAGCTCGGGGAGGAAGACACATTCAAGGGATTGTTTTGTGATGTTGGTATTCACATGTCATCATTTTTAAAGGCAATGTTCAAAATTTTCAGAGACAAATGGATGGAATCTAGGAGCAATTGAATGGGTTGCATGACTCTTTCCGTCGACTCATTAATTAGTAGTTGGTTATCAATATAATTATGGATTGTTTTGAAACCTTTTCTACCCATACTAGTTTTGAATTGCATACATTTTTTTCCAAACTTAATGATGGAGTCAAGGATTGTGACAAGAAGTTGTTGGAAATTAATAAGGTGGTTGGTACACAAGGTGCTTTGGCTAAAATTCATGATGATTTTATCAGGGGACAAAATTCTAAAATAGACGAAAACCTCGTGGGTCGCAAGGATGAGGGTTTTTCAGTTCTCTAGCCTCTTAATTGTGTGCAAATCTTTTCCATCTCTAGTGACAAGAAATTGGATAGCCCTTCTCCTATTTGCTCTAATTCTGATAGTGATGATAATGCTAAAGATTCTCAGGTTTCTCGGTCTAAAATCAACAATATTGAAGTTGATACTATCGAAACTATGGATGAGGATTTGTTGGATAATGATGTTGACTATTTTGCTACCTCTGCTACAGATTCTAGAAGTTCCTCTTCTCAAGAGTATGAACAAGAAGAAGAGTCCTCTGAAATTTCTGATTACAAAAATGATTACATTTTTCAGTTTAATTTTACATGTAATGTTTTGTCTTTTAGTCCCGGGCCAATTTGTTCGAATCTATAGTATCACTAGCGATTTTGTTTTTTGGAAAATAAATTTATCTATTAAGATGACTATGATATTCTATATTTTGGATTTTGCCTCGGACATTGACTCTTCTATATGGATTGTTGATTTTTGTAACTATTTGTTGAATTTGTTTAGCCTTTCATCAATATATCGATACTCATCTTTGTTAAAAAAAAGTGTTTACAACTTATGATCAATTGTCATGGTTACAAAACATAAATGTCATGATTACAAAAGGTTTTTCTCAACAACAAAAAAAAATTCCTTTCATATTTTTCATTATTGTGTTTCTTTTTTCAAAATGTTTAAAATCGGTCTCTTAAATTGGTACAATTTTAAGCAAATATATTTCCTTCTTTTTATAAACTATTTTTAAAATTAATGTTTTTAATAAATCTTTGATGATTAATTTACTTATTTTAAAATTTAATGTTTTTAATAAAAGTTTAACTCGTTTTCTTTAATGAAAATTTCATTTAGAAAATCTTAAAGAAATAAAAATAACTTCAAAACATAAAATGTGTGAGATGTAAAAAAAATCAATCATATTTTAAATAATGACATAATTTTAATATTTTTTATCATTTTTTTATAACAATATTTAATTATATAAATAATTTAAAATTTTATAAAATTATAATATTTATAACAAAAATTTATACTTTTTCATAAATATATATAAACAAGAGCCACCAGGTGGTAATGTCCTCGATTAAAGCAAATAAGCTAAATATAAAATAAATAATTAACTTTGAAAAAAATTAAATAAGCTAAACAACTAACCTATACTTATTTTATTCAATTAATTTTGGCACTCACTTATACATTCTAGAAACCCAATAATTGTAAAAATGGATAAATTGATTAAGGCCATAAACACATTGATTTGCATTCATTTATCTATTTTAGAAACTTATCAATTGTAAAGATGGATAAATTGAATAAAGAGCGAAGTTAATTTTTTCAATACACATAATATTAATAAAAATCGTATGATATTTATTTACCAACTTGGAAGAGATGAATTAAAAACTTAAGAAAAAATCATTTATTTTGTTGGGACATATTATAAGATAAGTTGGTTGATTATACTAGATGATAAATCTAAATTATTTAATAATGAGGGTTTTGAGTGTTTTGAAATTTGTGAATATATATAATTTGAAAAAGAAAAATATTAATATTAAATGGAATAGTATATATTGTTTACTCTTTTGAATAATAAAAAGGTTGAATTTCCAAATATTTAAAATCTAATAAAAATTGAAATTGAATTTGGATTTTACAGTAATCAAATATATCAATGCTAAAAATGTGTGTGTTTTTTATAAGTACAGTTGAAATCGTTGAGGCTTGAAGTCTAGTTTGTTACCTTTATTTTTATTTTTCTGTATGAAGTTTTAGATGTCCATTTTGAGGCTTGTCGTCCATTTGTTTTTTTGGTCATCAGAGAATAATTCTTCTTTGGCATTCATATTTTTTCAACCTTGGAAACTTAGGCAAGTAGTAAGGCCTCCTCTTAGGCAAGGTATTTCTCTTGCACTTCACAATCATCCATAAAATAAGGACTTATATACAGTCGTTCGTTATCGTCAAGTGAAAATTTTCCAAACATGTCAATATATATATCCAACTCTCAAAGGAGATCCTTGTTCACATCCATTTCCATGCAAAAGTCACCAAAAAAATGCAATAGCATGTAACTTTTATAGGCACCTGCAAAAATATATAGAAAATAGAAAAAAGGGCTACAATTCCAATCAAATCACAGCATAAACATATAATCCCAAAGAGTATCTTATTATAAATCCTATTCAAGCAACCCAATGAGTACATATTATTTAATTTTAATTTAATAGTTTTAAGGGGAATTTAGGCGTAAAGGGTGGGCTTTGTACGCTTCTTATTGTTATCATCAGTCATCACCAACTCTATGAGGTGATCGTAGTCATCATGAGCCCTCGAAACCATCCATATAAGAGAGAGATGTCACCCGAGCGATCTTGCAACTGGTAAAATAATGGAATCCACGCCAATCAGGATTCAAAGATGCAAGGTTCGAGCCACAAAAATATTCAATCTTAATATGCAGAGGGTTCGAGCAAATTGATACAAACCAATTGAGCAATGTGCACGTTAGATCCAATGAGGGAAAAAGGAATGAGGTGCTCAAATGCCCCGTGAATTGGTTCAAATTTGATTCATTTTCATTCATATCGAATGATGCATTTCAATTTTATGCATTGGATAGTTCGAACGCCCTTCTCAAACAAACAATTGAAACAAAGAACCATTCTGCAGTCACCTACAAGGTTGTTTTTCCATCAATATGATCTCGTTTTGCCTCTCTACATTTTTCCCAAAATCCTCCAAGCACAGGGTGCGTGTGTTCGAGGTGAAAATATTCTGCATGATGGCCTTGCTCTTCGAGGCTAGCAATGGTTTCCTTGTCCCCATTAATACCTAAATTGATACTTCCTTCAACCAAATGAGGCTCGCTGGCGTATTCATCTTCCCGTTATGCACTTCTTGGAATCAAATTCAGTTCTTTAATCAGTCGTTCAACCTTATCTTTGTTGAATAATCCTTCAGGATTACATTGTAAATAATATTTCAGTTATTAGTTAGTAAAATCTAGTTAATAATCTCGTTATCTAACTGTAGATAACGGTTTTGATCTCCTTTATATGTAACACTCATTCACATAATAAGATATTGATTTGTTGAGGTTCTTCAAAGCCTATGTCAGTGGTATCAGAGCAAAGGAAGCGAAGCATTGGTGAGAAAGACTTGGTGAGAAATAAGGAGCCCGTGAAGGAGAAGCCAGCAAAGGAGCTATCACCAAGAAAGGAAGAAATGAGAGCTGCTTAGTGAAGATTGTGGAAGAAAGACAAAGACTGCACATTAAGAGGAGACTGCACGTAAATTGTTCTGGTAATTCTTTTGAGGAATTATTTTCTTTTAAAAAAAAAAGGAAGAGATCCGCCATTTATATTTTCGTGCAATGGTTTCTTTAAATTAATTATCAAATCACTGGGGAGTTTTTTCAGAAAATAAAAGTTTTTAAATAGCCATTTATATTTGAGTGCAAGGTTTTTTAAATTGAAATATTAAACCTTTCGGGAAATCTTTTTAGAAGATAAAAAGATTTTAAAGAACATTGGCTAAGAGAAAAAATATATTTCAGACTGTATTTTGTACACAAAAATTTACTACAGAGTAAATTTCAATGAATTCTTTAATTTCAATTGTTGGAGTTATTTTATCTAGAAAAGAAAATTATCACGAATGGTTTCGTAAAGTTAAAACTACCCTTATTTTTAATGATAGGTGGGATGGAATTTGTGAAAATGAGAATTTAGAAGATAAGGAAGATGGAAAAGCAATAAATGAAGTGGATAAAAGTGCACCCGTGCCACCTACTAATGCCAAAGAGTTAGCATTATGGAAAAGCAAGGACAAGAAGGCTTATGCCTTGATTATTGCCTCTGTAAGTGAAGAAGTAAGCAGACATTTAGTTTCTAGCAAAAGTGCTTAGGAAGCATTAAAGAGACTAAAAGATTTGTATGATTCACATTCTGAGCTTGAAATCATACAATTGTTAATGAAGTTATTTAACTTAGAGTTAAAAGGTAATGATCCAATGAAACTTGCTTCTGAAATTAGAGCCATTTTCCATCATATTGATGCAACTGGTGTAAAAGTTGACATTCAACTTACTGCATTTATTAAAGCTCTTTATCCTACATATACTCATTCTTTAGAATCACTTCAAGCTAGTGGCCAAATGAAAGCTATGACCTTTGAAACACTTGTTGAGAAAATTGCAGAAAGAGAGAAAGCATTTGGGAAGGAGTCTAAACCCAATGAAGAAACTTTGTGTCTTGCACAGAAAGGACACAAATCAAAAGAAGAATTTGCAAAGGATGAAAATAGAAGCAGAGGTCGAGCTAGAGGACAAAGAGGACAGTACAGAGGAAGGGGGGGGAAGATTTAATCAAGGAGAGAAACAATGTTATAGATGTGGAAAAACTGGTCATACTGCCAGTTATTGTAGAACTTCTTGGGATAAAATTGTTAACAAGAAAGAGCAAGTACAAGATAAAGGAAATGATAAAGGTAACCCTCCTGGATCTGCACATTATGTTGTTGCACATTGTAATCTAGGAATTGAAGAAGCTTTCAGTACTTCATTTTCATGGAATGATACTTGGTTATTGGACACCAGAGCCACATGTCATATGACATTTAGAAAAGATTTCTTTGAAACTTTTAGTGATCAAATTGATGGGGTAGTACATTTGGCAGATAAGTCTCAGTTAAAACCTTCAGGAATTGGTTCTGTTAGATTGAAATTATCAGAACTTGCTGATTATATACTTTCTGACGTGCTTTATGTTCCACAATTGAAGAGAAATCTAATATCTCTTGTGCAAATTAGACAACAAAATCACTCGATACATATGTTTGATGAACCAAACCGATTGGATGCAAGTGGATATATAAAAATAAGTATAAAGCAGATGGTTCACTTGACAAACACAAAGCGAGACTTGTAGCAAAAGGGTATGCACAGAAAGAAGGTGTTGATTACACAAAAACATTTGCTCCTACAGCTAAATGGGGCACCATTCGAACTTTGTTTTCATTAGCAGCACAAAAAGGATGGAAGATACATCACATGGATGTTAAAACCGCATTTTTGAATGGAGACTTAGAAGAAGATGTGTATATGGATCATCCTAAAGGATTTGCTATCAAAGGTCAAGAACAGAAGGTATGCAAATTAGTCAAATCTTTATATGGTTTAAAGCAAGCACCCTGAGCTTGGTATGAAAAGTTAATTGAGCATCTTCTCAAATTGAAATTATAAGCACTTCAATCTAGATGATGCAACTTTATTTGTCAAGAAAGTTGGAAGATCGGTTGTATATCTAGTTGTCTATGTGGATGATTTACTTATCACAGGAAATAATGATGATTATATAGTATCTATCAAAAGAGAGTTGAAAAAGGCTTTTGATATGACAGATTTGGGATTATTACATTATTATTTAGGAATTGAAGTAGATCAAAAACCAAAGCACATTTTCATTTCTCAGAAAAAATATGTTGGAGAGTTATTAAACAAATTTGGTATGCAGGATTGTAATCTTGTTTCAACGCCAATGGAGCAGAATCTAAAGCTTACTTCAAATGAAGGTAGCACATTTGAAGATCCAACAAAGTACAGGCCGCTTGTTGGAAGTTTAATTTATCTTACTACTACTCGTCCTGACATAACTTTTGTTGTAGGAATACTTTCCAGGTTTATGCATCATCCCTGTGAAGGTCATTGGAATGCAGCAAAGAGAGTGCTCAAATATTTAAAGGCAGTCAATCTTATGGCATCAAATATTCTAAAGTTTTAGACTTTCATCTCACTGGTTATTCAGATTCTGATTTTGATGGAGATAAAGAGCATAGGGTCTCTACTTTAGGTTATTTGATGAACATTGGATTAGCAGCTATCACATGGAGATCACGAAAGCAATCTGTTTCTGTTGATTCTACAACTGAAGCCGAATATGTTGCAGCAGCTCAAGCCACAAAAGAAATCATTTGGCTTCATAAAATACTTGAAGACTTGCAGGAGAAACAAATGACTTCAACGCCTCTCTTTGTTGACAACACTTCTGCAATTCAATTGGCCAAGAATCCAAAATTCCATGATCGAACCAAACATATCAACACCAAATATCACTTGATTCGACATCATGTTGAGGCCAAAACCATTCATCTGACACATTGTCCTACTTCAGAGCAAATTGCAGATATCTTTACTAAAGCATTGGGCTGTGAAAAGTTTGAAAATTTTAGAATGTAGCTTGGCATGTCATATGTCCCTTCAGATTAAGGGGGAAATGTTGAATAATCCTTCGGGATTACATTGTAAATAATATGTCAGTTATTAGTTAGTAAAATCTAGTTAATAATCTCGTTATCTAACTGTAGATAATGGTTTTGATCTCCTTTATATGTAACACTCATTCACGTAATAAGATATTGATTTGCTGAGGTTCTTCACGACCTGTGTCAAGCTTGAGGGAACCTCGAGCTCCTCTAGAACCATAAATGGGAACCTGGTGCTCCTCTAGAACCGCAAATCCAAAAATGGAAGAGATATGAAAAAGCATAGAAACAACAACAAAAACAGGATCTTCATCTTCAATATCCTTCATAACAATGTGGTCATGCATCTTTCCACATCCGTTAAAGAACAACTACCACGCTCCTTGCATACACTTCCATCGATTGCAGTGTAGCATGCATCAACTGTGAATACTAAGCTGTAATAACAATAACAACCTTAAATCAAAGCCACATTAGCCCACTCATGCATTAGCCATTAAATTTTCCTGGCCTGAGCTCGCTAGCCTAAAAAATGGTGCAGAGCTATGCTATACCACCCATTCAACCAAACTAACAACACCAAGTGTTTTTTTGCAGGCTGAAATGCGGAAGTGTTCAATGCACACAGCAATATAAATTTATTCAAGGCACTTGCAAAGTCACAAAACCATAAATCCAACCAATATTGCAAGAGAAGCTACAAAAACAAGAGGTCAGTGGGCTGAAATGGATGACACACAGTCCGCCGTCAAAGTGGGAAGGCATTCCCCAAATAGATGTAGACGTCAATAATTTAGTCCAATCAAAACCTAATAAATTATTTTTATTTTAAAAAATCATATAAATAATTGTTTTGAAGTATACATTGACCATCCAAAACTATAGACCTAGGAAAAATTTATAGGGTTTATGAGTAAATTAATAGGGGGTGATCGATTTATATATATCCCCTCTCGAGGACATAACAAGACGAAAGAGAGAAACATTTGTTCTACTTCTATATGTAGTTCTCGTTTTTCGTAGATCCATGTCATTCATCGAGATTGATTCTTGAGAGTTACACTTTGTTTATTGCTTGTAAGCCAACCAAGACCAACCAAGCTATTTTTGTAGGCCAGATAGCTAATGAAATAAGGTTGGAATCTTATGTTTTTTGTAGGCAATTTTTTTTAGACTGCCCATAAGAATCCTTGAACAATACATAAACTAATGAGAAATAACAATGTCTAATATTATAGAATCACAATGGCCAAAACTAATTAGTTAGAATTCAAAATATTTTTATTAATTAATGTTAAAAAATAAGAACATGTGATAAATCTACGATGTCAAGTATATTAATTATCAAGATAGATCTATTCTAAACGTGGATCTAACAAGTATCGAGAGGCATCCAATTTGTTGAAGTGTTATTTTTTTAATAATTTTTTATTTGGTTTTTATTTTTTATTTTATGAGCGGATATGGATTTTTTAATTATTTTTTATTTGGTTTTCATTTGTTATTTTATGAGCTGACATTAAAAAAATTATATGTTATTATTACTTTTTATTTTTGGTACATAACATTATATATGTTACGTTACACATCTTCCCCATACTAAGTTGAAAGCACCTCACTACTCTCGGTGCAAAAATATATATATTTGAAGAATCTTCTTCTCTCATTTTTTAATAGAATGAAACACAATAATGGATCATGTCAAACTTTAAGCTCAATAATCTAAAGGGTAAATACCAAATTGGAAAACACTAGAAATTATTTTAGGTCATTAAAGTAATTACCAACCATTAAGACCATGAAAAAAACAAATCTCCTCCAAACTACTTGAGAAGGAAGAATCATGCGCCTGTAAACTTGGGTCCTTGAGCAAAATCAACCATAAAGCCAGTTTATAATAAAAGAAAAAAAGATCCTATATAGTTGGCTTGTGGCTCGTTCCAAATCAAGAGAGGGTTTTGATACTCTAAGCCCCCTTACTAAGTATTTTTAATTAACTTCAATATAGATAAATTATCAAGTTGGTCAATAAGATGAGCTATGTAACTTATAGTCCTAGTGACCTTTTTTTTTTGCAAAATCATAAAATATTGGAAATTGTTTAATGTGTTGATGCGATGCAAAATTAGAGACCGGGTCCTTGCACAAGGGCCAACAAAAGGCATCATTGTAGTCTACGATGATGACATTTCAATCCTTGAAAGGAGAAGGTCTCACCCAAAATACAATCAAGACATGTGTGTGATAAGGAGGGTTAACATTGAGGATATGTCTACCAAGGTTAATACTCTTCATACTGCAATATCGTGCATCTTTATACTAGTGCAACAATGTTCCATTAACCATAATATGGAAACAAGAAATAGAGACATGATCTATCCATTCGACACTAAACATAATATAGATCAACCATATACATAAATAAAATTAAGGTTAAGGGGGACCAAAATTCCTTCATTTCTATTATTGATAACATCCATTTCATATTAGATACATGCCTCTATGGCCTTACATCATCTGCAGAATCACCTATCACAATACACACAAAAAAAACCCATAACACAATTACATTACCCAAGCTCCCAGATATAAAATCGATCTTTACGAGTCTCAGCCTCCTAGTGGACTATTCTAATCTAGATGATATTATGTTACATCTCTTCGTATAGGAACGGGATGATGTTGGTGTGCGCTTCACAAATCTGAAGAATTATTCGACAATTATATGGATCCTTGGAAAAATGTGCAATATGGTCTCATAGAGAAACATGTTCAACGACTAGAGGTGGTGGGGTGAGTTCCTATATTTCCAAGTGTTCTTCATCTTATTATTCATTCATGGGGATATCCTCTAGTTGCAGTATTTCCTGAACATCTTCATATTGCTAAGACAGATTAGATTGTTCAAGTTTTAGATCACTCGGGGGTCTTCCTGCTGATTAATCTGTTGCAATAATGGACCAGCTATGGTGACTTCTGAATCAATTGGTGATGCTTGGCCTTCATTAATCTTGTTGGATGTAATGCCTCCAAATATATATTTTCCCCTTTTAAGTATGATATTGTATACAATCATTTGACACATGTCCATGGCACCCACAGTTAATTTTAAACTTACAACATTTGAATATATTATGAATGGAAACATTGAGGATTTACAAGTTCTATACTTTTGTTATAAAGTAAGAGTAACATTCTATAGTTATATCATTTGCTGGAATTAATACCAGATTGAAAACCCCTTGGTGAGATTTAAATCCCATCTGTATTTAAAATACAGCCTCTTAAGATTTCATTATTAAAGGAATGCGAGGTGCATTGTTAACATGAACCATGTATGTTGCCTATATAACATAATTATTTTACTAAGTTACTTCACATGTACACACACACACACACACACACACACACACACACACACATATATATATATCATTTTATCTGGGCTTCATTTTAATGTTGTTCCTAAGTCTTGGATTTATCACTTATTATAACTCCACCTAACAATAAAAGTGTATGAAGGGACATGGACAAGGAGGTCCACTTAAGCAATATGGCACATATACATTCATGTGTAGTAAGTAACATTTATATTAGACCTTATATATATATATTACCTAATGTTTAACTATCCATTTCATGTTCAATGCTCATGGGGATATTAACCGGATCAAATGGTGGTAATATGATCCAGGTGTAAATGCCCATATCATGATGCATATTAGAGTAACTAGTCATTTACTCCTGATGGTACGCACTAGCATTTGGGAGATGTTCAATATACCACTTGTTGCATCGAGAGGCGCTCTCCAGCCCAGTATGGGGGAGATGTTATCATGTTTGTATATGACGCTTTAATAAAATAATAATAAATTTGATACCCAACATGTCGGCCTACACAAAATTAAAATTAAAAGTCATGTAGTTTTCATTCTAAATCTCTTATCCTTTGTATAAATAAAACAAAGGATATTCATATGATATAAATAAAAAACAATATTGATATGAACTAAATAAATAAATAATTAAATAATTAAATAAATACAAATTTATTGTTGAAGTACTCGTGCAAATGCTTTTCTTGTGCAAATTATTTTCCCAACTACTAGTGCAAATGTTTTTCTCTTTTAAACAATGTTTAATTGATAATGGTTTGCGAGAAACCATGGGTTGCCTTGGGTGTTAAAAATATTTAAATATTTGATTATACCATTAGTTTAATTGATGATGGTTTGCAAGAAACCATGGGATGCCTTGGGTGTTGAAAATATATAAATATTTGATTATGATGATGATGATGGTTAACATCCACTGAGACCAAACTTTGGTCTATCGGACCTAAAGAAACGAATTGTTTAGTTTGTTTTAAAATTGTATTCCTATGCTCAAAGAGTTTGGAGAGAAGCGTCCTGGGCTCACTATAATTTTGACACATTAAGAGGCTAGGAAGGTCGGTATTGCAACAAAGATTATGAAACTGAGATCTAATGTGGGTGTATGTAGGGCACTCTAAGAGGAAGTGATTTTCATCATCAATGTTCATATTCTCACAAAGATGGCAGATCCTTTCCACCCATGGTGTTTTAGGAACTACCTAACGATATGTTTCACTATGGAGCTCATGAGAATTTGTTCTTATCTTGGCTATATTAATTTTTTTCTTTGAACTAGTTAAAATAGAGAGATACTTTTGATATTCTAGAGTAGGGTTGATGACCTCCTTATAATATTTTAATTTTCTTTTAGCCTATAAATATTTCTCACACCACATTTTCTCTTTAAACTTAGAAGTAACAATATTTTTAATGTTATTAATATTTTGCAATGAAACATTTTTGTCGATCTCCCAATGGTTTAACCAGGCCCTGGTATCTTTATACCAACCTCGCGCAAGCCCTAGGCATTGGAGGAAATTTCAATTCAAAATAGGCCTCCTAAGGAAAATTAATAAAATAATAGTTAAAATAATAAAATAATATTTATTAATTTTGGAGGAAGAAAAGAAAAAACTACTTTTTTGTTCGNAAGTATGCTGAGTGGGTACTCGATGGATGAGGAAATTAATTCCGCATCCAACGAGCTCTCTCAATCGAAATTTGAGTAAAAAACAGGGAGATATGTCGAAAATACGAACAAAAAAAGTAGTTTTTTTATGATACCTATCCCCAAATTTATATTAAAAAATGTTTAAGAGGTGCTCCCTTTTTTAATTTTAAATCATTTTGATTGGCTAATACATGATGACAGGGAATTTGTATTATTTTTGTAAGGCCCATTTTAAATTGAAATTTCCTCTAATTGATTTTGGCTGGAATTTAAAGCTAGCTTAGGAAGTCTATGGTCTCCCATGTTATTGATTGTGTGCTTGTACAACAGGAGCCTAGTCATAGCTAGGCTCTCGATAGGGGAAAGACCCACTTCTATAAGGAGAATAGGATAGGGTGTATTTCTTTTAATTTTGAGGTTATACGTTATAAAACGCTTATGTATTTTCTCAATCTTTCTCCAAGATTCTCTAGAGATTCTACAACCCCAAACCTCACATCCATACAAGATAACAAGAGTGACTAAAGTTTCAAAGAGGGGATTCTTTTTATCCCACATCACAAGGTTTGTTTCTTTACAATTATTTTCAAGAACAAAATAAGCTTTCCACCCTCCAATTATCCTTTTCTCAATGCTATAGTTCGAATTGAGCTTGTGATGAATATCAATTCCCAGGTATTTGTAATAGGACACTTCCTCCAAGTTTCTATTGTCATAGACAAAATTAGCGTAAGTGTCCTTCTTGGATTTGATAATCATAACTTTTGTTTTGTCAGTGTTAGCAGTCATACCCATGGTAGAGCAAAAATCCTTATATACCATTAGTTTAATTTATGGTGGTTTGGGAGAAACCATGGGCTGCCTTGGGTGTTGAAAATATATAAACGAAAAGTCAAATCCTCATTAAAAGAATATTTTATATTTTCATCCAAAGGCACATATATTAATAAATAAATAAATAATGCAATACATAAATAAAAAAGGGAATAAATAAAAAAGACAATAAGTAAACCTCTCCTAAGGTATTGCACTAAAAAAAAACGTTGTCAAGAGAGGTTTTCACCTTGAGAGATTGATCCCTCTCGGCACTTGATAGAGCCTAATATTTGGATCTAGGCTGGTGAGAGACTGCATCACTTCAAATTTCTTACACATAGATTTCATTGGGGCGCCGAGGTAATTTGGTTATTGAACATCATACTGATCCATGGCAATGCTCTGCCAATGTCTTTGGAAAAAACATATGGAACGATTGAGAGTGGATGATTTCCATGTAAACTTCATTATAGTCAAGTGTATATCATTTTGTTTTTGTTTGGTTATATTTTCATTACCCAATTCAATTTATTACAAAGTTGCAACTCTACGAAGGACTATGTGACATCCTTGCTTCGTCATGGAGTTTTTCTTTTAATTTATTTCAAGTTCATCCCCTATTTGTGGATGGAAAGGGTTGAACAAATTTTCAGTGCATTTGGGTGTTGTTTCCATTTTCCTTTTTTCTTTTGGTAACTTTTACAATTCAGCAATGTTTTTATTTGGTTCTATGCTCTTCAATTTTTTAGTAAAATTTTAATTTTGTTTAGTCTTCACTATAAGAATTTACCCTTTTAGGGATAGTAAAATTCTAATTTTGTTTAATCTTCACTAAAAGAATTTACCCTTTTAGGGGTGATTTTAGCTTGAGGCAGGCTTGCTAAAACCATCCTGAATTTCTTTTTAGGGCTTTAGGGGTGATTCTTAACCCCTCCCCACCAAAAGTCTTGAGAAATGGAATTTTAGGGGTTGTTTTTTAAGAACCGCCCCCTAAAGTCCAATTCTCATGGCTTTTTAGGGGGCGGGGTTAAAGAACTTCCCCTAAATCCCTAAAAAAAAAATTGGGGCTAGTTTTTAGAAAACCCCCACAAAATTCCAATTGTCATTACTTTTTTGGGGGGCGAGTGCACGGGGTCTAGAAATCACCCTCAAAAATACATTTAGGGGTGATCATTTGAACTTTTGGGGGCAGTTGTAAAAAAATTGCCCCCAATAGTCTAATTCTCAAGTTATTTTTTAGGGGGGGAGTTGTTAAAAGAGCACCTCTAAATGTAGTTTTGAGGGAGGATAATAGAACCCCCCCCCCCCCCCCCCCCCCCAAAAAA
>LPNX011178676.1:226375-332056 GCA_001517045.1 Pseudotsuga menziesii
GACACTAGCAACAATAATGATGATGGTGGTGATGATGACGATGATGAAAATGAAACTGATGATGTTAATGATGATTATTATGTTAAGATGGTAATGATGATTATGAGGATGAAGATGCTAATGATGGAAATGCCAATGATAACAACAATGATCAGGATGAGGATGTGATTATATGATGGTGATGATGACATTGATGATGATTATATTATGACAGTGAGGATGATGTGTTATATTCTTTTCATTTGTGGTGGAGGAGAGTGCGCATTTCAGTGGCACGCCTGGAGATCCCCACCATCTATTGTTGTACCATATGTGTTGAGTGCATGCGCATAGCGCTAGCTCGGGGGGGGGGGTTATGGGGGAAGGGCAAGGGGGGGTCCATGTCGACGCCCTCCCCATTTTTCTAAGTGGATATTGGAAATGGATGGTAACCCATTTCTGTACTTCCCTTTTTCAATTACAAGCGTAGCGAGTTCAAAACTTTTTGGGTTTTTTCGGATATTTTGGGAATTTTTCTAAAAATATGTAATTTAATCCTGGTTGAGGGATTGAGGTCTATTTTTAATCTGGGTTAAATGATTAGGTTATTGGATGTTGAAAAATACCTATATTTTATATTATGAGTGATTCATAATGATAATGAAAAAATAAGAGGTGTGGCTCCAAGTTTTGTTGGTTTTCCCGATCAAGGGTTTCCAGAGTAAATCTTTATGTATTATGTGTGAATGTTGTGGTCTAATCTCTATTTTGCTTAAGAAGAATCTATATGCTTTACTTCTATGAACAAATTTAAAACTTCCATGATGATGACAACACTAGTAATGATGATAATGAAAATGATGCAATCCTTAACCATTATAATTCCCTAAACCATCATAGCATATAATGTGGAGAATTCTTGAAACAAAGCACTTTGTGGTTCTAGGTAAGTGAATGAATGCAACATTCCAGTTTCAATATACAGAGTAATACTTTATTTGAGAGTGCTATACATCATATGTAAATTAAAATTTACTTAAATATGCAATAGTAACATTGAATTTAAAGTCATAACAGAATTAATAACAACAAATTATTACTAAAATTGAATATTCATCAACATAATTACAAGAGACCCAAAAATTTATGCAATCTTTTAATGTTCCAAATTAGTAAGTAATAAGAAGGGAAATCACAACTACATTCCTGAACTAGGGAGAAAGGCTTACAGTTGCACCGATGACATCCAGTTTGACCGAAGTAGAAATCCAACATGGAAACCACAAATTGGGGACTGCTCTCCTCCCAACCAACCCCTTATTCATAGTCTAAGAGCCCCTATCCCTCACCCAAAAATACCAACCTATCCCACATTTTCATCATCAGGGATCAACCCACGACCTCCAAACCTCAATCACCCCCCCCACAACACCTAAACCCACCCTGAAGAGGAACACCAAGGGAAGAAGAAGAACCCCTTCCCCTTCTCCTTTCCCCTATTTAAGCTTTTCCAAGATTACTAAGGATGGACACATGTCCACATGCAATAAAACCCATGTAAATTACACTTAATAGATAAAATAGAACATAATTACATATTTTATTATTTCCTTCATCAACCCCTTCTTCAACCTAATCCATGGTGAATTTAGTTTAATTTGTTAAGTTATGCATTTATAATCTTATGAACCTCATTTCCCATTAAATTCTATACATATATAACTACAAAATATAATACTATTGCGTAGAGATAGGTCCCACTCATGTGGCCATCACGAGTATGTCCCATGCCTACACTATAAACCTAACATTCCCCCTAGTACTAATGCAATATGTGATGGAGGGGTGTTACATACTCCCCCTCTCAAGGAACTTCATCCCGAAGTTATTGTTACAATCTTTCTAACCATAATTCTTCTACTTCCTCCATTTCATATCCTCTCCTGTAATCATACCATCTGATCAACCTCTGAACACCCCCAGTACTCTAGATGGTCCCACTCTCTATGTAACAAGCCCTTTGCTACAACTAGTATAAGCGTCGTCGATCATGGTGTGACCATAGCAGGAATTAGAACTATAATCGTTGATTTGATGAGGTGCGAGTATAATCTGGATATATCTTCAACTTTTGGCATTAGTCTAAGGCTTGAGGCCTTTCGGCCTTATCTAGGCTCTATGGCCCCAAGGACTCATTTGGAGGGTACCCGAAATCTAATCGAGTGCACTCAACCATCCACACTAGGAATTTCATATGGCCGGTCCAAACTCCCTCTAGAACTCCCATCGGATAATCAACCCCAAGCACCAAAGTCCATCTCCCATATACCTCCCTCTCTGGCTAAAATACCTCCAGCTGTGGACTTTCAGCAACTGTATAAAGGAAAGGAAATGCTAGAAAGGTATTACTAAGTGAGTTTGTCCCTATCCCATAACTCCCTCGTGGTTATGGGATCCCACAATATTGTGGTTTCTACAATGACCTAGCCTTGAAGGCCCCGGAGTGGAATTCATGTAACATTTCCACTCACCATCATATAGTCGGTCATCAATCATCATAAAAAAAGTTCACATACATTACCGCATCACTTCAGGATCACCTTATAACAACAAATCAAATGAAATTATTGCATCACATCATTTATACTAAGAAATATAGAACATATATTATCATAACCATTTCACATTACCAAGAATAATTCCATTGTCATCATGACTGGAATCTCATAAAACATATAAAACCATTCTCAACATAAGATTCCATAACAACCACATCAAAATGATATAGGTGAATCATAATAATGTGTATTTCATAAACCAACATCATGTATATTTCATCAACCGACATGTAACGCCTCCCTCATTAACCCCTTCATAACCATGTTTTGAGAAATGTTGGAAATATTTAGATTGCAAAATATAACAAGGGATTATTTACCACGGGAAAATATAACAAGGGCTTATTTATAATGCCATGGAACACTACATGAACCAATTTTCCATTGGTGACACTCTCTTCATAGCAAACCATATGTTGATAGATTGCAATACATTTGTGAACATAAGTGTATTATGACTCTATCTATAACTTCAGTTATATGCCATTATAACAAATCCATTAAATATCAATTCAACACCACATTATGATTATTTACCATGGGAAAATATAACAAGGGCTTATTTATAATGCCACAAAACACTATGTGAACCACTTTTCCATTGGTGGCACTCTCTTCATAGCAAACCATATGTTGACAGATTTCAATACATTTATGAACATAAATGTATTATGACTCATATATATAACTTCACTTATATGCCATTATAACAAATCCATTAAATTTCAATTCAATGCCACATTGCCACATTCTAAGAAATAAATATGCTATGCATCATATGGAATCACCATATTTTGGGTCATCAAAATAAATATCCTTATCATAAACAAAATCACATACTAGAACATAAAAAGATTACATCAAATCATCGTGTCATCATATCATTGTAACACCCAAATCATAAGCTAGCTTTCCACAATGAATCACAAGTCACACCATCAATTCATTTAATGTTAAACACTGTAGTTTTAATACCTTATGAATATGATAATAGTCTCAACACGTAAGATGTGTAGAACAAATAAGACATCATGAAAATTCACCTCATGATTAATCAACCTTAACCAATTTCACTAGTATGTGTGAATAATCAATAATGCATCCAGTAAATCTAGTATCTGGATATGATTAAGTTTAGTAAATCTAGTATTTGGATATGATTAAGTTTTCTAATATAGGTTGTCATTATAAAAGACTCATCATGAAATACCTTCATGAATTCCATGAAGTATAATTTGTGGGATAGGTTTAATCAACACATCAATTAGATGTATAATTTTCATATATTTTATTACTAAATGTTCAATTAATCCTCAATCATCAATAGCTAGACCAATTCATTCTCATAAGGAGAATGAAATTTAGCAATAAGTGGTTAATTGCATCTATCTTAATGTTAAATTATCTTAACTATTATACCCACTAGTACATACAGAGTCAGATACTAATATCTCATTAATTAATCTTATTATCATGCTTAATCCATTTGTATGATGGAGTGGTTAAGCCTTATCCTAATTCATGCTTATAAAGGTTATCTTACCCGATTCAACTACACAATTAGACATGGGGATATTGTATTATTACATTATTTTATGTGTTTTCTCCTAAGTCTCTAAGAATGAACCTATCACACACATTTCCTTCACATTTGAAGGTCTACAAATCGAGAAGAAGACAATTGTCAAACTTAGGAGTTTTATCCTTTAAGTCGTTTTCTTTGTCTATGACATATCATTTCTCAACAATTATGAATTATAGAGTTCATGATTTC
The DNA here is from genome assembly GCA_001517045.1 of Pseudotsuga menziesii. Classification (NCBI taxonomy): domain Eukaryota; kingdom Viridiplantae; phylum Streptophyta; class Pinopsida; order Pinales; family Pinaceae; genus Pseudotsuga; species Pseudotsuga menziesii. Next base: position 230,747 of record LPNX011178676.1, read on the forward strand.
CTATATGGACCCTTTACAATCATATTAGTCATGGCCCTTAGTCATCCTTCATGTTTTTCCTTCCACTCGTTAATTAACAAAACTTGCCCCTTGAGAGAGACATCCCTCTGTTGGAATTTATTAAAATTCCATAAGTTGTGTGCCCTTATTTTTATCCTACAGGTTTCCATGATTTATCACATCTTTATCCTAAGGTCTCCATGCCTTCCAAATTCCTTATATGACTTATATCCTCACTCTAATGTTTTAACTCCACAAGTTTAATTGTGACCATTGATTTCTTGATATGCATTTCTCTTGACATTATAGGGAATATGTTTCCTACATAGAGATCTAAATGATTAAACACCTATTAATTATCAATAAGGTTAGTTATACATGCAATAGTGCATGACAATAAAACTTTCTATATTAAAAGTAAGACTTTCTTTAAGAGTACTACGCATTTTGCGTAAAGTAAAATTTACTTAAATATGCAATAGTAAAATTAAATTTAAAAGTCACAAAGGAATTAATAACAAAAACTAATTATTAAGACTGAATATTCATCAACATAATTACATGAGACCCAAAATTTGTACAATATTTTAATATTCGAAATTAATTAGTAATAAGAAGGGAAATCACGAGTACATACCTGAACCATGGAGAAAGGATTACAGTTGCACATAAGAAGGAATTACAGTTGCATCGATGACCGCATGTTTCATGGAAGTATAAAGACAACATGGAAACCATAAATTGGGGATCACTCTCCTCCCAACCAACCCCTTACTGATAGACTAAGATCCCCTGAGCCCTCGCTCAACAATACCAAGTCAGTCCACATTTTCATCATCTTGAACCAACCCACAACCTCCAAACGTCCATTACCCCCAAACAACTAAACCCATCCTGAAGAGAAACCCCAAAAGAAGAAGAAGAAGAAGAACCTATTTCCCTTATACTTCCTCATATTTAAGATTTTCCAAACTTCCCAAAGATGGACACATGTCCACATGCAATAATACCCATGCAAATTACATCTAATAGATAAAATAGGACATAATTGCATATTTTATTATTTCCTTCATGAACCCGTTCTTCAACCTAAGCCATGGTGAATTTAGTTTAATTTGTTAAGTTTGCATTTATATTATTATGAACCCCTTTTCTATTTAAATACTATACATATAGAACTATGTAATCTAATATTGTTGTGTAAATATAGGACCCACTCATGTGGTCATCATGAGTATGCCCCATGCTTACACTATAACCCTGACATGCCCCCTTGCACTAATGCAATATGTGACGAAGGGGTGTTACAATGAGCATAACCTTTTACTAGTGAAAAATTAAAAGTCCACTTGTCAAACTCAAAAGAGAAGCCACATCTTAGTCAAACAAGATTCAAATCAATAAAACCAAATATAGTCACTATCAAATATGTATGGAGCTCACAATTACACAAATATATTGTAAGACACTAGCTTAGACAAATGAAAACTTACAAATACCTAGGTTGGGTTGTTAGTCCTAGAAGTCTAGGGTATCATTTATTATCCACCATGCAAACACAAAAAATTCTTTACATAATTGATAATGTGCCTCCAGTGTTTGAGATAGCATGCCTACAACATCCAAAGACGGGTCATTTGATCGCAATGAATCTACCAAGATGGTAGTTTTTCAAACAACTTATGCTCATATTCAAGCTATGAAATTCTTAGTAAAATGCATGCCAAACTCTGCACATTAGTCAAGTATTAAAAACTAAACCACAGGTCTGAAGATATATACATTGTTCACAAATACCTCTTTCAAATTCTTAAAATAATGGGTCATTTTCCCACAATGAATCCACCAACATGAAACATTTTCAAACAACTTATGCTCATAGTCAAGTTATGAATTGCTTAGTAAAATGCATGCCACAATTTTTAGATTGGTCAATAATTGAAACCAAAACCATAGGTCTGAAGCTAGATACATTGTTCGCAAAAACCTCTTTTAGATTCCTAAAATGATGGGTCGTTTTCCCACAATGAATGAGGGATGTGTGGTGGATTGGGGTGTCTTTTAGCCTTTCATGTGCCTAGGAAACTTACTTGATATACAGGATCATTCAAGGCTCTAAGAACAATTATTTCCCTTTTGTTTACACATGTTTTATGGACCTTTATAGGCATACAGGGTCCCTTCAATAAGAATATCCTACTTGTCTTAATTTTATACACTGATACAGAAAAATTTTAGGTATAATGTTGTATAATTTGTTAATTTCGTCATTAACCAATGACTACTATCAAATTCCTTGGTAAGTAGAAGACCTATTTTTTATTCTAAAACCTGGTTTGTATTCTTACCACTAGAAACTCTAGTTTGTAGCTTAAACCATAGTTAGTAATATAAACCATAGAAATCCTATTTTGTAGCTCCCAATACTATCATTAACCAATGAAAAATATCAAGCGCAATGTATTTCCCAAGTTGACTCCTTAGTGTAGACCCTATATTTTGGAATCACTGAACAAGAGAAGTTCAAGTCCATGGACACATGGGGGAGGAACACCTCTAGCACTATTCCGATGTCATGATTCCAACAAAGTCGATGGTTCATCGATCTGAGCCACAGTCACGATTTTATTGCTAGTTGCAAGTAGCATCCTAAATCCTTTCAAGGACACAAGGTGAATCTGATTCAAGGGTATAGAATTTGAACCTGTTAGAAAAACAACATCGCAGAGCAATAAAAATAAACAAGATACAAATATAAAACACATTAAAAGAGAGACACCAATATAGTGTGGTTCACCCAAGATGGGCTATGTCCACACAGAAATTTCCAGTCCTTTATTATTATACCATCCAATAAAATGAAGGGATACAACGTACATCTCACCTGCTGCACTTCCTCTTCAGTCTCTCTTATACAATCACAGAGATTGTTTTTACCATGCTACAATACAATACACAACCACATTACAATGATTTCCTCTTATTGGGGAATTACCATGGGTTACCCAATACCATGGGCCCATAAACTATTAGCCAACAAACATCCAAAAAAAATATTTTGGGGACTTCGCCCCTAAACCCTTGTCAGAGCCCATTGGCCCTCGGACCCCCCATTCGAGGGAACGGCCCTCCAAAACCATGTGGGGGGGGGGGGGCGGGCGATGTCCCCCTAAAACCCCCTGCTAGGAAGAGTGTACAGTAAAACTAGGGTAAAACATGGTTGGACAACAAAATCTCTGAATCAGGAAGATCATGCTCCACAACCAACAATCTCCCACTTGGAGACTAATCACAACAACTCCACCACTGCTGCACTTGTTGGGCTATGGTTTGAATCTTGGACCTAGAAAATTTCTCATCTTCACCTTCATGCTTGAATTCCAACTTAAACTGAGAAAGAACTTAGTTTCTCTCTGTTTACTACCTTTATCAACATGTCTGCAGGATTCTAGCTAGTATGTATCTTTTCCAACTTCAACATTTCTTCTTCTAGAACAGATCATATGAAATGGTACTTAAGTTGTATATGTTTAGTCTTTGAATGTAAGGATGAATTCTTTGCAACATAAATGGAACTCTGGCTATCACTGTACAACCTACTATTCTCTTGCTTCTTTCCCAGTTCCTCCATGAACCTATACAACCAAATCATATCCTTATTATCCTTTGTAGCGGCAACATACTCTGCTTATGTTTTTGAAAGTGAAACAACCTTGTGGTGCTCCTCCTGTATTATTTTACCACCTACCATATTTGTGTTAACATATCCCTGTAGAATAGTGTCTAAAGCTCCAAAACATAATGCATGAGAAGCGGTATGTCTCAAATACCTGAGAAATCATTCATTAAAGGAAATTTCAACTCAAAATGAGCCTCCTAAGGAAAATTAATAAAATAATAGTTAAAATAATAAAATAATATTTATTAATTTTGGAGGAAGAAAAGAAAAACTACTTTTTTAGTTTGTATTTTCGACATATCTCCATGTGTTTTTACTCAAATTTCGATCAGGAGAGCTCATTGGATGTGGAATTAAATTCCGCATCCAACGAGTACCCACTTGGCATACTTTTGATGGGCCCCACTATGATACCTATCCCCAAATTTATATTAAAAAATTGTTTAAGAGGTGCTCCCTTTTTTAATTTTAAAGCATTTTATTGGCTAATACATGATGACATGGAATTTGTATTATTTTTGGAAGGCCCATTTTAAATTGAAATTTCCTCTAATGGTACTTCCCTCCAATGCCCTTTACCTAGATTTTTCATATACCTACTCACAACTCCCACTACATGTGCAATATCTGGTCTTGTGCACACCATGGCATACATCAAGCTACCAATTGTTGATGAATAGGGAACCTTGGAAATGTATACTATCATCTCTTGTGTCTCGGGACACATCTCCTTACTTAGTTTGAAATGATTGTCTAAAAGTGTACTAACTATTTTTTCATCTTGCATTCTAAATCCCTCCAGCACCTTTTCTATGTACTCACCAAGGATTTTCTTTGCAACACCAAAATCCTTCATCACAATGACTTACATAATTTCCTTTTGACCACATTTATATCATGCATGTTAAACCTTGCAACAATCATGTCGTCCACATACAATAACAAGATAATATATCTTCTATTATCTAGAATCTTGAAATAAACACAGTAGTCAGAATGACATCTACTGTAAACCTATTCTGTCATAAAATTATAAATTTCAAATACCACTATCTTGGAGCTTCTTTCAGGCCATACAAACTATTATTCACCCTGCAAACCAAATTCTCCTTCCCCTTGACCTCATACCCCTATGGCTACTGCATATAAATTTCTTCCTCCAAATCCCCATGGAGAAAGACTGTTTTTACATCTAACTATTCAAGGTGTAAATCTTCTACCATCACTAGACTTAAAATATTCCTACTTGAAGTCATTATAACAAAAGGAGAAAATATTTCATCAAAGTCATTATAACAAAAGGAGAAAATATTTCATCAAAATATATACCTTTCTTTTGTGCAAACCCCTTTATCACAAGTCTAGCCTTATATTGCTTCATACCTCCTCCTTCTTCCTTCAACCTGTAGATGCATTTATTCTCCAATGCTCTTTACCTACAAGAAACTCAACCAAATCCCAAGTTGAGTTTCTTACCAATGAGTCCATATCCTCAATCATGCCTTGCTCCCACTTCTTTCTAGTTTCCACCTGCATTGATTCTTCATAATATTCTGGTTCACCAGAATCAATCATCAATAAATAAAACAGTGAAGGAAATAATCATTCATGGGGTCTAATTAACATGGTATAATTTCTTACACTTGCAGGAGTTTGAGGTACATGTTGTTCTTGATTTTCTACTACCTTTGGAACTTCATTTTATTTGATTTCATCAAGAACTGTGTACTTTGTATCTTCCTTTTTCTCTTTATTTCCCTGCAATCGTTCTTTATACATAGCATTTTCATTGAATGCTACATCTCTATTCCTAATGATTTTTTCATTTGAATAATCCCATAAGCGATAACCAAATCATCAACCCTGTATCCAATAAAGGTGCATTTCTTGGATTTAGCCTCAAGCTTTGTTCTATTTTCTTTATCAGTAGGAAAAAATTCTTAACAACCAAAAGTTCTCATAAATGAGTAGTTTACCTTTTTACCTGTTCATGCCTCCTTTGAAATACCACCATCCAAAGCGCTTGAAGGCCCTCTATTTATTAAATAAATAGCAGTATCTATAGCATCAACCCAAAACTGTAAAGGAAACCGTGCATGCAATCTCATACACTTTTCACACTCCATGATCATCCTATTCATCATTTTTGAGATACCATTTTCTTGTGTTCCTAGGACTATCTTCTCTCTATGAATCCCATGGTATGAATAATAACTATCAAACTCCTTGCTGCAGTATTCACCTCCATTATCAGATCTAATATATTTCAACCTCTAATTCTCCGTCTCGTTCTCAACCAAAGCTTTACACTTCTTAAAAGAAGCAAACACATCATATTTCTATCTAATGCAATAAACCCAATTTTTTCTAGTTGCATCATTAATAAAAGTAACATAATAATGAGATCCACCAAGATATTGTACCTGAGTCGATCTTCATACATCTGTATGCACAAGCTCTAACTTTTCACTTTTCTTATGTTTCCCAACCTTAAGAAATATGACTGTCTTTTGATTTCCATAAGCGTGGTTCTCACAGAATTCTAAACTTACCTGCTTCAGATATGGAAGCAATTTACTTGAGTGAAGAATCTGCATCCCCTTCTCATTCATGTGTCAATGCCTATGACACCACAACGATGCACCTATTTTTGTGGAAGCTACAGAGACATAATAATCAGTATTATGAGGACATAAATACAACGTACCTATCCTATCTCCTTTTTCTATTTATGGTGATCATTTAGTGATCTTCCAACACGTTTTGCCAGATGTAGACAAACATCCACTATCTCCCAACTTCCCTATTGAGATCAGATTTATTTTCATAGCAAGAATATGCCTTACATCTTTTAGCATCCATTCATTTCCATTATTTAACTTAATTTGTATCTTACTCATTCCAACATTTTTACATGGTTCATACTCCCCCAATAAAACATGTCCAAAATTACCTGGAACATAATCATGAAAGAATTTCTTATGGGGTGTAGTATGACATGAAGCCCCTAAATCTACTACCTAGTGATCACTAGTATTATCTAATGCAAGATGTTGAGCCACAAAAATACCACATTTTATTCATCTTTCATATACCATTAGTCACCTTATTCCTATTTTATTCTTCCATCAAACCATTAATATTATCCACCACTTTGATGATACATATGGGTTTATATTACCATTTTCAAATAATTTATTTTTGAGTATTTTGAGTGAATTTGTGGTTAAATATTAAGAAAATTAATATATTTTCATTATACCTTAAAGTTGGATGAGTTTGGTAATGATTATAGGTATATTTGAAGACTTTAACAAGCTCAAAAGTCACCACCTAGCCTCAAATTCGAATTTCATTTTCAAGATGGGGATAGTTTCAAGGAGAAGATCATGGAGATGGAATATCTTATCCAAGATATCATGGAGGATTTGAAGGAATGAGTTGAGAGAAAAGTGGGTTTGTTGAGGATTTGAAGGGATAAGTTGAGAGAAAAGTGGATTTGTTGAGGATTTTGAGGGATAAGTTGAGAGAAAAGTGGATTTGTTGAGGATTTTGAGGGATAAGTTGAGAGAATAGTGGATTTGTAATTATGATTAGTTATCTTGAATTCATGTATAAATAGGAAGGCTCTCTCCTCATTTTGTTAGAGGCCTCTCTGGTGGTGTGGAAGTAGAGAATAGTCTAGATCTTTTTTAGAGTTAGACATACAGTGGATTTTTTATTGTTATGTAATGGAGATGATGCTTTAATGCAAATCCTTTCATTCTCTCATGTTAATTTGAGTTATTTTCTTATGAATTGTTAGTATAGAATTTCAGTGATTTATTTCTTATGAATTTTTAATATTGATTTTATGTGAGCTCACAAGTTAATGTTGATTGTTTTATATCAGTTTATTTCATGAAATATTATTCCTTCTAAGATTAGATTTATTTCACGCAATTTCCTACTTTTCTAGATTAGATTTTTTTTCATGGAATTTCCTATTTTTGCAAGATCAATTCAATTTCAGTCGCATTTTTAATTTCAGTGACCTAGAATATTAGATTAAGTTAGCAATACTCTGCCCCTGCATATATTTTGTCTGTACCTCACACGTTTACGTTCTCTCAAAGTTGACAATTAAATCATTGGATATATGTTATAAATTGTTTAATAATTTTCTCCAACACTTTGGCGTCGTTGCCAGGGAGGTGCTAAAAGGGATCAGAGTTTAGATAGGTAGATAGTTCATTTTTTCTTATTACATAGAAAGGGGGAGGAGAAACGATAAGACGCAAGGATGACTTCACTATGGAATTTATGTGGTGTAACAACCAGACGAATCCACTATAGTGGGTCACCCCAAAACCTTGTTGTTTCCGCAAGTGTGTTTATTTTCCTGCAAGAGTGTTCTTTCATTTTCTGCAAATGCGAGTTTGTTTTATGCAAGTTTTCATTTTTCATTTTCAGTTTTGTAGTCTAAAGTTTTGGTTGCTTTCATTTTTGGGATAGCCTTTATTTCATACTAACTTGCTTTTAACCTTGTATCTGTCAATTTTTTGTTTTGTACATATTTGTGTGCACTTTTTATTTATGTTTTTGCACTCGTTTTGTACTAACCCATTTTGTATTGTGTTTTGTATTTGTCATGTACTCGTTTTTCATTTTTTTCTTTCTCTTTTTAGCATTTGATTTGATTTCAGTAAAATTATTTTAGGATGAACGTAATCCTAGAGCGGCTCACTCAGATCCTAGCAAAAGTCAGGATATCCTCTTCTCAAGAAGAGGAGATATTGACAGCAATCAAGGATGGAATCACTCTTCCTGAAGCAAACAATGAAGAATCGACATTTGAAGAATAATGCATATCATATGAAGAACAACTGTTCGAACTGGATATTGAAGAGGATGAAGAAAGGATCTCGGGTGATCATCATGCAAACGAAAGTTACATCGAACAATGGTTCTAAGTAAGTGTTAGGTTATATCAATTTTGTTTTCATTTTTACATTTTTAACTTACAATCACAATACATCATTTCACATATTTTTGAATATATTAGATTTCATTTTATAAAATCATATGTAAACACTCTTTTACTTCTTTTACATGTATGGTTCCACTAGAAATTTCACTACACTTAAATGATTGAAAATTCCAATTAAAGTAAAGTAGGTATATTTTATTTTTTATTTCTAATTTAAAATTAGCATGTAGGATGCTTTAACTTGCTTTAATGTTTTGTTTACTAAAATTTTCATTTTCTTTTCTTCTTAGTTACTATTTTGTTTTGAATTTTGTTTCAATCTTTTAAAATTAAAAAATTTTATGAAATTTTTATCTCTTTTCCTTTTAATAAATTTTCTTGTCATACTAAGAATAAAAAATGCATCAGGAATTAAGTTTCTTCTAAATTTATGAACAATCAGAAAATAAATAAATTAATAAAAAAACAAATATATATACTAGTTTTAGTTTTGCATTACTTATTTGTTTTAATCTTAGTTTTTAAAATAAAAATTCAAATTTAAATTATAAAAAGTAAAAAATAAAATAAATAAACATTAAACATGAATAGTTATTTTGAGGGATATATATATTAAAACAATGCAACATTGATATATATATATATATATATATATATATATATATATATATATATTAAAAAATATAAAATAAATAAAACAAACAGAGTGTTTTTCCTCCATGCTGAAACCTGCAAAAAAAACAAATAGTTGTAAATCTCAAAAGCTTCAGCCTTTCATGCGCAACATGCAAACGCTTCAGCCTTTCATCCTTTCATGCGCAACCTTCAAACGCTTCAGCCTTTCAACTTTTCATTCGCAACCTACAAACATAAAAATACATTAAAAGAAAAAAGCAAGAAAAATATTTTTCGAGACTCTTTCTGTACAAGTATCTTTTGAACATAAAATTAATTCTTTTCTACACTTGCTCTCAACCAAATTTTAGTTGACTGTGCAAGAACCCTTTATATTGGGTTGCAATAGTATCTTTGTTGGGTTCAAGTACAAGCAACCCCATCTTTTTTCCTACCCTGGAAACTAAACCTACAACAACAATAAAACAAAGTCAATAAAAAGAAAAAGAGACTGCATAGGGCTACAGGCATTATGTAGAAACAATCTTCGCATATTAAAAGAACTGGATATTGAAAGAGTTGAGCACATGCAGGTTGAGCACGTATTGAGTCTGCCTAACCGAAGAAAATGTATCTATCGATTAATAGTCACTCCGACCAGATGAGATGCTCCACGTAGACCTAGAATATAGCCACAAAATCCAGGGATTAGATTGCATATATTCGGGAGCAGTTCCATTGTTTACCAAATCAAGAGTGCTCGCCACATTTGACTACGAATTTCCCGGTAGTAGTTATGGGATTGCGAATCTCCTACAGTTGATTCTCCATTACACTAGTGAATTGGCATTTGTACAACCAACTCACGATTTGGATGCAACGATTTGCAAAACGCGTCAAGATCCCCCACTACGAAAAGAGCATATAATAAGAGAATATCACGCATCTGCAGTAATTATGCTTCCACTTCATTTTAACAGATCTTGAGTGATTTTTCCATACTAAGGAAATGTTGTTATGTTCATGCCATATTCATATTTCCAGAACAACCAACAGAAAGATTCCATTTTAATGGAGAAAGAGCCGTGAACCTGATAGAATTGATGAATACAATAAAGTACTCAACCAACTCGCCAGAATAGATGGATGGTTTGAAGCATCCGATTCACCAACATTTTGGGATTTCATAATATCATTACATGAATTAGCGTCTTCCTTTGGTAATTGACTTCCCTACCAAGATTTGAGAAACCTCTTAAAAATGATCCAGAAATTTATAGTAGTAACATTTTCGCAATCGATAGCTTGATAACCTCAGCTTCATGTAACTTTTACCACAACACTTTGTGTTTTCAGCGAAGGTAATTTCGTTTAATGGAAATTAATTCAAAAGAAACATGACAATTACCATTCTAATAACAATGGTATTATTGATAATGTGGATATCTCCTATAGAGTCTAAGTTTGTGAGATTATACACATAAGAGAAATGTGATCTAGAAGTTTGTTGAGAAGAATCAAGGTATCATTGGATGCTACACAAATTTCTCCTTTTAATAAATTCAAAACAATTTCTTTGACATGCTTTTCAAAACGGTCTAGTGGTTTCTTGTAAGGTTAGAGTTTCCTCACTAGTTGGTATTAATCTCTTTGATTTTGTGACAAGACTTTTCCTTTTTTTCTGGCATTGGTTATGCATGAGACCCTTGAATCTTTGCAATTTTCCAGTGATCTGGTAGGAGGATCTCACTACTTACGGTTTAGTTGTTGGCTAGTGTAATCCATCAATGACTTGGTGACGTGCATTATCTCTTCTCAATAATGCATATTCAATAATGCATTTGGCATGGCATCTTTTCCCTCAATCATAGGTGAATTTTGTGTAAAGATCAACACAACAATCAGACCATCGAACTTCCAACACAAGCTAGCATAATTCAATGATAACAGTTGGATCGATTGAATGAGCTGGACTTTACCTTTTGGACATGATTTTGAGATAAGAGATAAGAGATAATATGGAAGTTATTATAATTCCACCGAATCTGTCACAGAATTTAACACATTACTGTCAACAAAAATGTGTCTTTTTATTCCCTACAGCGACGTGGTATCTCTTGGTTCCAGGGATGGTTCCGAGGAAATTCCCACATCAACAAGAAGAGATATTCAAGATTCAGGTTCTTATCAGGTAAGCTGCATGATCTCGTGATAGATCCATTGGGCGTCACCAGCAGCATGAGAGTCCGCATGGGTAAGTGGCCATATCCTTAGTGTGAGCACTATGATGAGGTAGGTCCAAATTCTGCAGAGTTAGATGAATCACATTCTTTATAGGATGATATCAAGTAGATATTATTTTCTATGAACATGTGAATTTCTTTCATGATTCCTTTAGACAGTTACTTAAGCTATTTACGCTTCATTTCTATTCACATGTGAATTTCTATTCAAAATCAATGAGAAAACTGCAAATCATCTCAGAGACAACGTATTCATGGTATGTTAAGCTCTGCAAAATAATGGAATACCTTACCCATTAAGAAAATAGACTCCATGGATACAATTTTCATGTGTTTTTGAGCTAGTTAACTTCAAAATTGAACAGATATTGAATCATAGACTAACCCCGGGACTGCCAAATGTTATATTTTTTTTCAAGATTTTATTTAGCTTTGCCCCAACAATGGTGGCTCGCATGTGCTATCAAGATGAGTATTGTAGTGGCCTTATATCTATTATTTTTCAAACCAGTCTATCATACATTCAACGCCTCTTGATCTAATTATTTCCTGTATTTTGGCTGCATAAAAAACACAACTAGTGGCAACGGCCAAATTTCAGTATGCTTAAGCTTGTATCATATGGAACACTAATACCTATACAATTTGGGTATATCATCATAGTTTAATCAAGAGACTATCTAGACAATATACATTATGGAGTAAGCACGTATTCTGTTTATTAAATCTCTGTGAATAGGTGAACTCTGACATAGCCTTGTGTAAATACTTTATATTATGGGACTAGTTATGATATACGAGCTAAAACGTCACAAGTAAGCTATACTAATTCAATATGATGTGTATATTACTTATAATACATTCATTATAACTACTCTATGAACCCATAGAACACATTAAAGGTGATGTGTTAATAACAACAAGCTATTAAGCTTAACCTATTGGAATCATTGTTACTCTACTCGGCTTACATGGAGATGAATGAACACCATTTGATATAAGGAACGGTCATGCTATAAGGTTTGAGTGCTTTGATGTAAGTGTAATTTAAACATAGAGAGAGCTAACATACTCTTGTAACTAGTATATCTAGTGGAGTCAATAATTAGCATAGAGAACCGCTTAGACATGTAATTACACATATTAAATGGCTTTACTTTACCCTTGTTTCTCTTATTTTACAATGATGATTACTGTTATGCTTAGTGTAATGAGCTTTTTTTATTCATTGCTTATTAATACCATGGGTTATACTCATATAAAGGTTATCACTATTAGTACTTAGTTATGTTGTACTTATTACGTATATGTTACCTATGATTCATAGGGAATAATACTCGAGTCATATTAGTTGGATGTTACTTACCCTTTTACAGTAGCTCTTATCATATTAAGTTGGTAATAAAGACTATCAATATTAGGGATAGCTTACTCTATTCGATATAAGGTAAGTAGTTAAAGCCCCAATGATTCCAGTGTGTTTATTATGGTTATATCATCATTACACATACATAATAAAGCTGGTAAAACGTCTGAATCAACTAATACCAATATGTATGGGCTCTTATTCATTATGGAAACATCATAGTTATGAGAGTACGTGCTTGTATAGATAGCGTATATATGTGATTCCGAGCTTAGAGCTATAAGTAATAATCACCAAATAGGTTCACTATACCCCTTTATCTGTATTAAAGCTCCATGTGATTTGTTCATGGTTACTGTTAATTAGGGTTCTTCTTATTACTCTGATTATTGTTCTATTATTGGTAAGCTTATATCACCTTATATTACCCCTATATTAGAGTGATGTCCTCCTTTTAAAATAGTAATGTTATTTTGTTCTTTTTGTAAATAAATGAAATTAAAAAAAAACAATAATAAAAGGGTTTTGTAAATAAATAAATAAATAAAATTTTATTACAACAACATAAAAATTAAAAAATATATAAATACAAATTAACATTAGGTAAATAAACAAAATATATATAAACACAAAAAGTAATCCAAGAAAAACATAAAATAATTAATAAAATTAATGTGCATCTTTAAAATCGAAGGCAGCTGCTATCGCAGCTAAGCCTTCTTCTTAATTTATTTATTTTTTTGCACAGTGGGACCTGGCACATCTTCCGTTTGGGGGAGGTAGGTGTTTGTTTCAAGCTGCCAAATTTATCATAAAAAATCGCTTGTTTGCACACTCTTCTCTATTCCAGATCATTAAGATAGTCTGCTTTTAGAAGGGTCGACCACTGAAAGGGTCGACCCTCTCTCTCTATTGCTCAATCATTACATAAAGACACACTAATCCTTGTAAAAGAAGGATGTAAAAACTTTGATTTTTGTTCCAATTTATGTTTGTTCTAATTGCAAAACAATTAAAAATTTAAACAAAAACACAAAAAATAAAATTTAAATTAGTTTATATCTATATATAGAGAAATTTATCACAAACATATACAAATTTGTTCTTATGGTAAATAAATCAAATGTTAAAAAATTATATAAAAACACTTTAGAAATAATAATAAAATAATTATGATAACAATAAATAAAAAAAAGTTAAATTAAATTAAAATTTACATATAAATAAAAATCATTAGGTAATAAAATTTAAAATTATAAATGAACTTGGAGCCTTATTAAAACCATACTCTATGCTTGTTGTGATAACTTGTTTTCGCAAGTCACTCAAAAACAGGTTTTGACAGGAAGTGTTGCTATTTTCAGGCATAAAAACATTTTTATTTTCTTTAACTTTTGTTAAGCACATGTTTTCATATATTTTCAATGGAACATTTTTCTAAAAAACATTTATATATATATTGGCATGATTCATAATATGAAGAAAAGAATTTCTAATATCCATTGATGGTTCATCATTTCTAATGCATGTATACTTTTAAATCTTATGTATTGCAACAAAAATACAAGTAAAAGAAATGAATGTTGCTAACACAAGAACCAACATTTGTTATGGTTGTCACACAAGAACCAACCATAAGAAAAATTGTTGCCATTCATGCATTTCCAATCATGGAATAATTTACTGTTACATACCATCATCATGTAAATCCCAGCTACAAAGCCAAAAGTTTTAAAGAGAATCTATGCATAGTGCATGAGGACATGCAACAAGTTAAGTTGGGGGGGAATGTTGAGATGCAAAAATACCACATTTTATTCATCTTTCATATACCATTTGTCACCTTATTCCTATTTTATCCTTCCATAAAACCATTAATATCCACCACTTTGATGATACATATGGGTTTATATTACCAGTTTCCAAATAATTTATTTTTGAGTATTTTGAGTGAATTTGTGGTTAAATAATAAGAAAATTAATATATTTTCATTATACCTTAAAGTTGGATGAGTTTGGTGATGACTACAAGTACATTTGAATACTTTAACAAGCTCAAAAGTCACCACCTAGCCTCAAATTCGAATTTCATCTTCAAGATGGGGCTAATTTCAAGGAGAATATCATGGAGATGGAATATCTTATCCAAGATATCATGGAGGATTTGAAGGAATGAATTGAGAGAAAAGTGGTTTTGTTGAGGATTTGAAGGGATAAGTTCAGAGAAAAGTGGATTTGTTGATTATTTTGAGGGATAAGTTGAGAGAATAGTGGATCTATAATTATTATTAGTTATCTTGAATTCATGTATAAATGGGAGCGCTCTCTCCTCATTTTGTTAAAGGCCTCTCTAGTGGTGTGGAAGTAGATAATAGTTTAGATATTTTTGAGAGTTAGTCATGGAGTGGATTTTTTATTGTTATGTAATGGAGATGATGCTTTAATGCAAATCCTTTCATTCTCTCATGTTAATTTGAGTTTCTTTCTTATGAATTGTTAGTATAGAATTTCAGTGATTTCTTTCTTATGAATTGTTAGTATTGATTTTATGTGAGCTCACAAGATAATGTTGATTGTTTTATATCAGTTTATTTCATGCAATCTTATGCCTTCTTAGATTTAATTTATTTCACACAATTTCCTGCTTTTCTAGATTAGATTTATTTTCATGGAATTTCCTGTTTTTGCAAGATTAATTCAATTTCAGTCGCATTTTTAATTTCAGTCACCTAGAATATTAGATTAAGTTAGCAATACTCTGCCCCTACATATATTTTGTCTATATCTCACATGTTTACGCTCTCTCTGGGTTGACAATTAAATAATTGGATATATTTTATAAATTGTTTGATATTTTTCCCCAACACAAGAATCAAAACATCTTGTAACACATCACCTAGTACATTATCTTCCTAAGTAGTCTCTTGATGCTCGTATCCTTTCTTCTTTGGAGCTTTTTCGTCTTTCTTTAGATGTTCTCTCTTACCACAGTTCCAACACTCTATCTTTCATCCCTCCCTTTGTCTTCCCCTTCTCTCCATGGTCAACGCATTACCTGATGTCTCACCTGTGTTTTTTCTTCGCATTTCCTCTCTAAGAATAACACCAACAACATCATCAATTTTAAAAGTGTTTGAACCAAAGAAAAATTTACTTACAGCCATGACCAAGCCATTCTGACTTTCTAGCAATGACCTCAATATTAGAATAGCCCTAACCTCATCATCAAAGTTCACTCCTACATAACTTAGTTGATTAGTAACCGTATTAAATTCATTCAAATGGTCAGTAATAAATCCACCTTTTAGCATCTTCAAGTTAAATAAACGCTTCATTAGAAATACCATGTTGGAAGTTAAGGGTTTTTTATAGAGCTTATCCAATGCACTCATCATACCATGCATTGTAATTTTTTTTAAATATTGAAAGCCACCGATGAAGCCAGGAACAACTGAATTTTATCTAGTTCCTTTCAATCAAGAACCTCCCATTTTCTATCCTTCATAGTCGTCGACTATTTTTTTTTCACCCAATAGTAGGAATATATCCTTCTAGTACAGATAATCCTCCATTTGCATCTTCCATAACAAGTAGTTTTGGCCTTTAAATTTCTTGACTCTAAACTTGCCTTCTTCTTCAATTGCTCCCACTCTAACTAGGAACCCTTCTTTCCTGTCAGTTTACCATCCAAATAGACCTTTTGTCTCTAATAGAAATTGTTAGAAAAATAGGATCGCAGAGCATTAAAAATAAACAAGATGCAAATATAAAACACAAAACCATTTATAAGAGAGACACCAATATAACGTGGTTCATCCAAGATTGGCTACGTCAACACAGAAATTGTCATTCATTTTTTATTATACCATCCAACAAAATGAAGGGATGCAACCTACAACACACCCATTGCACTTCCTCTTCACTCTCTCACAGTCTCTCTTACACAATCACAGAGATCATTTTTACAACTCTACAATACAATACACAACCATATTACAATGTTTTCCTTTTATAGTGGAATTACCATGGGAAAATACCACGGGTCACCCATTACCATGGGCTCGTAAATTGTTGGCCAACAAACATCACAAAAATTTCTTTCAGGGGCCCACTGGACCCCGAACCCCCATCCAGGGGGGATGGTCCCCCCATACCCCCACAGGGGGATGATTTCCATCCGCACTCCCCTTCTGGAATGAGTTTAAATAAAACTAGGGTACAAACACGAATGAACAATAACATTTCTAAATTAGGAAGATCATGCTCCACAACCAATGGAACCGAGCAACAGAAATAAGTTGACGTTGAGCATGAGTCGTATGGTGATGATGAAAATGATCATGATGGCGTTGATGGTGATGGTGGTGTGCATTTTACTAAGAATTTCATAGCCTGAATCTAAATATAATTTGTTTGAAAAAATGTCATCTTGGCAGATTCATTACAGGCAAATGACCCATCATTTTAGGAAATCGAAAGAGGTTTTGTGCAAAATGTATTTAGCTTCAATTCTATGGTTTTAATTTCAAGTTTTGACCAATGTGTTTCTTGGGGCGTGCATTTTTCTTATCATTACATATCTTAACTCTAAGCATAAGTTGTTTGAAAATTTTCCATCTTAGCACATTCATTGTAGGACAATGACACATCACTTTAGGAAACTGAAATATTTTTTTTGAACAACATATCTAGGTTTGGGCCTATGGTTTCACTTTCAATTCTTTACCAATGTGTATCTTGGGCATGCTTTTTAGTGAGGAGTGCATAGCTTGACTACTAGCATAAGTTGTTTGAAAAACTGCCATCTTGGCAGATTCATTGCGGACAAATGGCACATCATTTTAGGAAACTAAAAGAGGTTTTGTGCACAATGTATCTAGATTCAGTCCTGTGAGTTTTTTCTTAATTTTTGACCAATTTGTATGATGGGGCATGCATTTTACTGAGTAGCGTATAACTTGACATTGAGCATAATTTGTTTGAAAACTTCCATCTTGGCATATTCATTGGAGGAAAATGACACGTCATTTTAGGAAATCTAAAGAGGTTTTTGTGCACAATGTATTCATCTTCAATCTTGTGGTTTTACATTTAAATTTTTACCAATGTGAATCCCGGGGTGTGCATTTTATTGAGTAGTACATAGCTTGAAATTGAGCATAAGTTTCTTGATAAACTTCCATCTTGGCATATTCATTGCGAGGAAATGACACCTAATTTTAGCAAATCGAAAGAGGTTTTTATGCACAATGTAGATAGATTTAAGCATGTGGTTTTACTTTCATTTTTTTTACCAATTTGTTTCTTGGGGAATTCATTTTGCTGAGCAATTCGTAGCTTGACCTTGAGCATAAGTTGTTTGAAAAAACACCATCTTGGTAGATTCATTGCGAGCGAATGAAAAATTATTTTAGGAAATAGAAAGAGGTTTTTGTGCCAAATGTATCTAGATTCTATCCTGTAGTTTTACTTTCAATTTTTTACCAATATGTTTCCTAGGGAGTTCATTTTATTGAGCAATGCATAGCTTGAATCTAAGCATAAGTTGTTTGAAAATTACCATCTAGCATATTCATTGCAGGTAAATGACACATTATTTTAGTAAAGAGAAAGAGGTTTTTGTGCAATGTATCTGGCTTCAGGACTATGGTTTTACTTTTAATTTTTTACCAATGTGTATCCTAGGTCATGAATTTTATTGAGAAATTAGTAGCTTGACTATGTGCATAAGTTGTTTGAAAAACTGCCATATTGGCATATTCATTACAGGAAAATGACACATCATTTTAGGAAATCGAAAAAGGGTTTTGTACACAATGTATCTAGCTTAAGGATTGTGGTTTTACTTTCTATATTTGACCAATGTGTATCATATTCCATGAACTTTACTGAGAAGTGTGTAACTTCACTTTCAACGTAAGTTGTTTGAAAAAATGCCATCTAGCAAATTCATTGTTGGAAAATGGCACATCATTTTATGAAACTAAAATAGGTTTTTGTGTACAGTGTATCTAGATTTAGGCATATCGTTTTACTTCAATTTTTCAACAACGTGTAGCCTACAACATGCATTTTACTGAGCAGTGCATATCTTGACTCTCAACATAAGTTTTTTGAAATTTGCCATCTTGTAAGATTCATTGCGGGCAATTGACACATCATAGATTGACTATGATTATAAGTTGTTTGAAAAACTTCCATCATAGCAAATTCATTGCAGGCAATTGATACATCATTTTAGGAAACCAGAAGAGGTTTTTTATGAAAAATGTATCTAGATTTAGTCCTATGGTTTTACTTTCAATTTTTTAACCAATGTGTAGTCTATGCTATGCATTTTAGTAAGCATTGCATAGCTTGAATCTGAGCATAATTTGTTTCAAAAGCTGCCATCTTCATAGATTCATTGTAGGAAAATGACACATCATTTTATGAAACTGAAAGAGGTTTTTATGCACAATGTATCTAGACTCAGGCTTGTGGTTTTTCTTTCAATTTTATACCAATGTGCCTCCTGGGGTGCGCATTTTACTAAGCATTGCATAGCTTGACTCTTAGCATAAGTTGTTTGAAAAAAACATCATTTTGGAAAATTCATTGCACACAAATGGCACATCATTTTAGGAAAGCGAAAGAGGTTTTTGCGCACAATGTATCTAGATTCAGTCCTATATTTTTACTTTCAAATTTTTACCAATTTTCAGTATGTGGCATTAATCTTACTGCGTAGTGCATAACTTGACTCTGAGTATAAGTTGTTTGAAAATTTCCATCTTGGTAGATTCATTGTGGGAAAATGACACTTCATTTTAGCAAATTGAAAGAGGTTTTTATGTACAATGTATATAGCTTCATTAATGTGGTTTTACTTTAAATTTTTTACCAATGTGCCTCCAAGGTCATTCATTTTACTGAGAAATGCATATTGACCCAAAGCATAATTTCTTTGAAAATTTGTCACCTTAGCAGTTTCATTGTAGGAAAATGACACAAAATTTTAGGAAATCGAAAGTGTTTTTTGTGAAAAATGTATATAGATTTAGGAATATGATTTTACTTTCAATTTTTTACTATTTTTCAACCCAAGGTGTGCATTTTACTAAGCATTCATTAGCTTGACTCTGAGCATCAGTCGTTTGTAAAATTGCCATCTTTGCATATTCATTATGGGGAAATGCCACATCATTTTAGGAAACCAAAAGAGGTTTTTGTGAAAAATGTATCTAGATTCAGTCTTGTGTTTTTAATTTAAATTGTTTACCAATGTGCATCATAGGGAGTGCATTTTACTAAGAAGTGCATTGCTTGATTCTAAGCATAAGTTGTTTTAACTGGCATCTTAGCAGATTCATCATGGGAAAATGACACATCATTTTAAGAAACTGAAAGAGGTTTTTGTCCAAAATGTATCTAGATTCATGCATGTGGTTTTACTTTCATTTTTTTACTAATGTGTATCCTAGGGTGTGCATTTTACTGAGCATTGCATAGCTTGAATATGAACATAAGTTGTTTGAAAAGCTACCATCTTGGAATATCCATTGCAGGAAAATGACACATCATTTTAGGAAATCGAAAGAGGTTTTTGTGAATAATGTATCTAGAATCAGTCTTGCAGTTTTCCTTTCAATTTTAAACCAATGTACATCCTAGTAAATGCATTTTACGAAGCAGTGCGTTACTTGACTCTAAGCATAAGTTGATTGAAAAACCACCAACTTGGTAGATTCATTATGGGGAAATGACACATCATTTTAGGAAACCGAAAGATTTTTTTGTGCACATTGCATATAGATTCAAGCATGTTGTTTTACTTTCAATTTTTTACCAATGTACATCCTAGGGTGTGTATTTTACTAAGTAATGCATAGCTTGACTCTAATCATAAGTTGTTTAAAAATCTTCCATCTTGGTATATTCATTACGAGAAAATGACACACCATTTTCGAAAACCAAAAGAGGTTTTTGTGCACAATGTATATAGATTAGTCCAATTTCAAAATATTAACCCAAAAATAATTCTTGGAAGACATTATAAAAAGTAATGATGGGATTTATAACTTACCTGACCAAATCCTAGGGAAATGAGAGGCCATATGTTTATTTTTTTAACTATAAAATCTTTTCTTCTTCCAAATATAGAAGTCTTGATGAGGGTTGATTTGCAGCTTATCGCCATCATCATCGTCATCTTTTTCATTTAGTTCATCAACATCATCATTGTCATCTAGGGCATCGTAATCAACATTGGTATGACCATTGTCATCATCATAATCATTTTCATTGTCATCGGTAATCATCATTGTCATCATCATCATCATCATCATAATCGTTCATCTCATTCTCATTATCATGATCATTGTCATTGTCATCATCGTCGTCATCGACATCATCATTATACTCATAATCTTCATTTCCATCATTATATAATCACATCATCTTTCATTTCATTTCCATCATCGATGTCACTGCCATCATGTTGATGTTGGTGATTATGACAATGATGATCATTATCATTGTTATATAGTTCATCATAATCATCATCATCATTTTCATTATCATAATTTTCATGACCATCAACATCATCATTGCATTCATGTGTTTTCTATTTTCATTGCCATTATTGCCATCATTCTTATTGTCCTTTTCATCAGCACTATCATCAGCAGCAGCAGTAGCAGCATTGTCACAATCATTATCATCATCTTTATCATATAATTACATCATAATAAAATATGGTATTATCATTTCCATCATCATCATCATCATCAACACCATCATTCATCCCATCATCATCACCAATGTTATTCTCCTCATCATTGTTATCATCATCACCATAATCATCATCATCATCGTCATCACCTTCATGTCATTCTCATTTTCATTGTAATCATCATTTTCATTCAACCTAAAAAATATTGTGTCCCGAGACTCTATTGCAAATATATTTTTCCTTTTTTCCCTTCCAAGTACCCACAGAACATCAAATTTTTTTATTCAAAACTTATAGAAAACCATGTTCATTTACAAAGCGATAATTGACATAGGGTTTCTTGGTCTGATCTAGTGTGGAAACCTCCATTTTTCTCCACCTCCATGTTTTTAATTTTGTATAGGATCTACAAGCCTACCACAATTTTTTTTTCCTCATCTCTTCTCCCCTTTCACCCTCTCTCCTCACCCTGCACCAACATCAAGGGTTCGGATTTGGAAACATTCTCATCCACAAATCTACATGTTTTATTATGATGATGACAATGACGATGATGACAATGATGGGGATGATGAGGATGATGATGAAGATGATGATGATGACAATTAAAATGTCGATGTTGTTGATGATGATGACAAAGTTGATGAGGATGACGATGATGTGATTATATGACAATGATAATGAACATGATGATGATGATTATAATGACAATGATGGTGAAGCGAATGATGATGAGAATGAAAATGATGATGAAAACTATGATGTCAATGATGATGACAAAAATATGACAATAATGATGATGATGACAACCAACAACACTCCACACTTGCACGACCAAGCCATGGAAGTAGCTTGGTTGGTTATGGGGGCTTCCATGTTGCTCCCCCTTACATCTCGAATTAAGTGTACTAATAATTATGTGCATGAGATAAGTGTGTTTCTTATGTGCATGAGTGTGCCAATTATGTGTGCAGGTTAGGTTCATCCCTTATGTGCATTAGGCATGTAGCTTATGCACATGTGTTAGTTGAATAGTTTAGGGTATGTGAATGAAAGTTCCTATGATATGACATGTGTGGGTAAACAACTCATCATCAATGGTTATGTTGATCTATTATAGTTTACTAAGTTCATGTTAATGGTACATGGGGTTAGGGGTTCAACACAATTAAAGGATTACATGAGTTAGGTGTGTTTATTAAGTGTTTGATTTAGGTACATAATCTAGGTATGTCACTTATGCGCATGATTTTAGAGCATCATTTATGTGTGTGAATCCAATGCATCAATTGACACCTATGTACATGAATTTAATGCATCGCTTATGTGTGTAAGTTAGGTACACTACGTATGTGTGTTCCTTGTATGTATAGGTTAGGTGCACAACCTATGTACATCACTTATGCGTGTATATTATTTGAATTAAATGTATTACTTATCTACATGAATTAGATGCATCATTTATGTTTGTTCCTTAAGTGCACAAGTTAGGCGTGTCTCTTATGTACATCACTTATGCAATTTAGGTGTGAGTTTCATAGGTTATATGTGTACATATGTGCGTAAGTGAGGTTCGTAGTTGAGATGTTTACTTATTTGAAAGGTTGGAGCATTGTGGGAAATATCTCCATCATCTATTTCTCTATCATTTATTTCATTATGTTATCTCTCCACTTTACTACTCTACTTGGAATTGGGTTATGAGTTATCATGTTAGTTGGTTAGGGGTTAGACATTAAGGTTAGGTATGAGACAAGGGGGTTAGAGGTTGAAGCTTCCAATATGAATCAATTTATTGCATGGGTCATTTACATGGGTTGGCTGTGTTAGGTTCATTTCATAGTGGCATTATTTGTAATTTCTCATATGTCTTGATTTCTTGCTCATATTTATTTTAGGTCATCTCCATCCACTCACATTTGTGAGTGAGGACTAATGCCTAGATGACAACGATGATGACAATGACAATTATAATCCGATAAAGTGAGAATTATTGCAATGACAATGATGTAATCCCTAATAATTGTTTCAAGGACTCATGGTTATTGTTGATGTTCCATACTACTACACAAGCCATGCAGATTAAATATTTAGCCTATGTGTGGGATATAAGCATCATTTTGAAGTTTGGACCATTGTTTGGGGACATAAATCGTACACTTAGACCATAACATTTTTTTATAAGGATCATGGACCATGATTGTACTGATGATGACGATGATGATAATGACCATGACAATCACAATGACACAAATGAATATATTAATCATGACATTGATGAGGTCCAATGACCTTTAAAGAGGAAACACATGATTTCAAACATTAGAGCCAATAAAGGTGTACACTCCTTTTAAATATTAGATCCAATTTAGTTGTATACTATGTTTTGTTGCACCCACCTAATGTGATGGGGCACAATTTTTCAAATACACCTAAAAAATAATGTTGGAATGTGAAAATAAAACATTTAACATCTAATAATAATAAAGTATAAAGAAAAGATTTAGATTCCTATTTTTTAAAATTGGGTTACTTTTTCTTTACAAAACCCCTATTTTCCCATACATTATAGAGAATTAAAAGTAAAAGGAAAAGTAAATGTAAGACGATGAATTTCGATTTTGGTCTTGTGCATGAAACAAAATGGGTAAAACTAGTTTCTTTTTCTGGGTTTAATTTCCATTGCAGACACAAATTTTGGATTTTAAATTTTCTATGGATAATGTGAGCATTGGATGGATTTGGATATGAAAACATATTTAGAGGATTCAATGTCAAAATAGTTACAAAGTGGCCACCGAGGGAACCTGTAACATTCCTAAACCCTTTCCTCTCAAGATCACCGCTCATGCCAAATGGTATTTACCCTAACATCTTGTTTCTGAAGTGTTCTCTCTCTATTTTCATTTTTTTTAAATGTATTGATCCTTGTTTAAAACCCATGGGTATACATTTTTTATCACCCTAAATTTTTCTCCATATCCATATTCATAGCCAATGGTATAGGTGGTCTTAAGCAGATCCAATTAATACATAAGCAGAAAATTTGTGTTTAGTAGTTTACCCAACAAAAGTAATTTTGTATTCATATGCATATCCTATAGTTCAATAGATAATAGAAAAGGAAGAGGCAACTTGCTGCAGGGATATGAAGACTATGCTTCTCATACAATCTTATTTTATATTATTTCTTCTTTTCGATGGCCAACTCAAAAATTTATAGTGGTTTTTATTTCACCTATAATTTGATTTCTCCAATTCACAAGGTTAATGACAATATTCAAAGAGTTTCAAAGATCTAAACATAATCAAAATTGGTATGTAATTTAGGGACTTATATCCCACTCAACTCATCAACAGGTATACTTGTGAAGAAAATTACTTATAGCCTTTGTTCTTGCTCTGTCAAGGCTGAGATGATGCATGATTCATTTGCTACTTGAACTTAAATGATCTGTCTACAAGACTTCTAGTCTCAATTCCTTGAGAAATCTATCTTCAAATTTGTGCATCAATTAGCATAAACACTATTATCATATTAGGATACAATATATTTATTTTATTTTTGTTACCGCTACATGAATATATCAATATTGACAATGTAATCATTACCTTACCAAAGAGGAAAACATTCTCTTTCAAACAGAATTTTCCTAGTAATGTTTGAAAATGCCCCAACACTATTAAAATGTCCAGATATTGATAAATAGCATCCCATACACTTATAAGTTCGTCTAACAATGATAGAAAAACACCCCAATCACTTGTAGATTAGCCAAGCAATGATAAAAAGGCCCCAACACTAACAAAAATTCCTTGGACACTTCTAAATTCATCCAACAATAATTAAGACCACCTTAGGCACTTGTAGAATTGCAAGGCAATTATAAAAACACCCCAACACTGATAAAAATGCCATGGGCGCTTCTAAATTTGTCCAACTGTTATTAAAAATGAATCAGGCACGTCTGAAGTCACCCAACTATGATAAAAATTCCCCAGGCACATTTAAATTTTCCCAACTAGATAAAAACTCCCCAGGAAATCATAGGACAACATAGGCAGTGCAAAAAATCCCAAGAAATAGAGTAATTCACCTAACTAGTGAGAAAAATTCCCAACAATGAAATATGTATAAGAAATTCAATTTAGAAACTACCTAAAGAGTTGCAACATCTCTTATATGAGAGCCATTGATCTCAGGATTATTATTGGAATGGACGATGGTAGTTTAAGAGATGTTGGAGTTTTTATTTTGTAAGATAAATTGAAAACATGAAAGACAACCTCACTTAATAGCCGAGAATGAATGTTTAAACCTTCCCATGAACTAGAGAAGCATTAAAACAAAGATCGGCTCCCATTAAAACACAAGAATCAATTAATAAAATGAACAAGAGAAATCAATCAAGCATATAATGGACACCGTAAATTTACCATGGAAACCCAAATAGGAAAACCAACTTTGAATGGTTGCTTATTATATCTTGGCAATCTTTGGTTACAAGGATACTTATGGATCCCTTGTGCATTATGTTATCGTGGCCACAAAAATCCCTTTCTGGGTGAAAATTAATGAGGAAATAAGGAGAGCTTGGGCAGAGAGAAGGCCAATAGGCCTCACCTTTCGTTTCCTATTCCCCTTCCTTTTCCTCCTTTTTCATTTTTATTTTTACATTTAATTCATTTTTTCTTTCCTTATTTACATTTTTGTTGTCGTGTATTTTCTTTTATCTATTTCTAGATTACATTTCTAGTATTAAACTTTACAACCATTCAAGAGTTCGGATCCATTTCGGATAAAAAAATGCACTTCAAAACAACACACAATTACTAGTGTATTCAAGGTTTACGCATTTCACTTAACCATTTAATCCATTGATCATCTCTCAATAGAGTTGAGCGCACTTGCACATATTACAAGGTTTGGGAACAATCTAGATTTCATTCTAAGACTTATATTATGATCTATCATGTGCAACATTGAATACATCATATTTCAAAAAATTCAAACCAAAGAAACTTACAGTTAGGTGTTACAACCAAACAAGAATAGAGGAAAGGATCAAATCTTGTCCACTCCTTGAGAAATGTCAATCAATATAAAGGACACGATGGGTCTGGCTTCATACGGCTGATCCAATCCGATGAAATACTCTAATCAACTCGGCTTGTTGTTGCACTAATTGATTGCTTCACTACTATTCCCTTTCTTGGATCATAAGCATAAATACATTCACTAAATGTTACATATATCAATGAATCCAAAAAAAGATTTGTTCTTTTATGCAAATAACAATCCAATTCCAACACGCTTAGGAATTCATAGAAAATAGTGTCTTTGTTTTGGATATATACACCAATAATCAATAATAAAATAGAGAAATTATATTTCTATATAGTAATGAACCTATAATGAGAAGGATTCTCTTTTTACTTTCAAAGCAGGGTCAAACCTTCTCGCCTTGGGTACCATCCTTTAATTTTGAGTACAGATCATTTTCCCTTCTAAAATTTATGATATGAATTACCAAATATAGTTACTGAAACTAACACAATCCAGATCCATAAAACGTGGATCGGATCCATTATTCTCAATAACAAAATTCCAGATCTAATTTCTTCGTCTAATTTAGCTAATTAATCTAGGCATTAACACCATCAAATATTCCAAATTTTTAAACAAGTAGTAGAGTCCCACACTAATACATTTGGGCATATTTTCCACGAAATACTTCCACATTTTGAACATTCGTGGATTAATACTTCATTCTTTTTATCATGGCGGAAAAACCGTGGCAATATCGACGTTTTTTTTTATTTTCAACAAACTTTCGTCTCTATATCGACGATATGTGGCTATCTTTGCACACCCACGAAACCAATGCCAGCTTGAAACGACTCTTGGTTGTTTACGCGTGGGTCAAGTTGTAATGGCATTAATAGCTCTTGGTTGTTTACGCACGGGTCAAGTTGTAATGGCATTAATAATTATCCTTGTTGAGTTAGAGAAGGCTTCTATTTTTGTTGAAGCTTCACAACTCTACTCAGATTTAAGATTTTATTTTGTGTTACAAATCTATTAGGTCTGGGTGAAGGGGTACCCTGTCTGAAAGAAGTGTTTTATTTATAAAAATGATCAACAAGTTGCATCAGCTTCCTCCCAGTCCCTCTCTGACAAGCACACAAAGTGTATGTGGAGTCTCCAGGCTAAAAACTAAATCCTTCCATCATTGAAAGCGTAATGTGAGAATAAGCATGGAATCGTCCGTCCATTGTACCGCCTGACTCATGCATTTTCAGCACATTTTCTATAGTTGCAATTGATTGAGCGCAGATTGAGCCCGGATTTATTTATCAACCATATCCAAAACTAGAGAGATCAGTCATACTCTGCAACAATCATCTGGCCGTAAATTCATAAAAGGTAAGCATGCATCCTTTTTTGGGGGATACAAACTAACATTGAGGCTCAAAATAATAGTTGTATTCTTCAGGTCATGTACCTTATGAACGAATTTAACAACCCTGCAACTCCCTCCTTTTATTTAAACCAAAGTAATTGCAACAAGAGCGTCCAGTCAACAATGACTCTAGCCAATTCGTTTTTTTATAGACCCAATGCTCCACTAAGCTATTGTTCGTTGACACAGTGTTAATCGCTTTCCACGGTAGAAGGACAACTTTCATTTGGACCATTTGGTCCACTTAGTGTTCCAATGCCGAAACTCTCAAGGTCTCCTTGTGAGTAAATCAAAGTCCACTGCACAAAACTTGTTGGCATCAATGAGAACTTCAATATGTTAAACACAATGCTCACTAAGAGACGGGGGTGAATAAGTGAGCTAAGGCTTCAAATCAATTTCAATTTTTTCTACCAATCTTATATCATTATTTCGCAATTGCTTCAACAACATATTTATCAAAGAACAATATCAACTAGGCACATGTCATTCATCAATTAAACACATCACTATCAAGACATTGCACAAGGGACACAAGATATAGTTTTGTAATCTTTATATAAGTGGAGACTTCAATCTCCAATATGGGCTACAACCCATAAGATGGCACCACCCACCACAATGGTTCAGTCAGCTACAACTGACTGGGATGCTACAACATCCAAACAAGCTTCAACTTGTCAAAATACCAATAAGTCTTTCCCCATCTCCACCCAACCCCCTATACAAATTTCAGATTACAAATTACAATTGATACATCACACTCTTCCAAAGTTTTCCATAGGAACACACATCAAAAATACCATTCAGCAAGTCTTCATTATGTACTCAACAAGTCATTCAACATACAACATATTGAAGCCCTGTCTCAACTCTGTCCATACACCATTAGTATCTTGTCTTTAGTACTGTCCACATCAGCATATAGGTTTCCAAACTATTTAATTTAACACTTACGAAAAATTGTTTTAACTCGTAAAAACAATTTTTCTTCTACTTTGGAAGATTGATTTCTCCCTCATGTGATCACCATAAGGAAAACTACAAGCATGGCTAGATAGTCATTTCAACAATGAACAAGACCATATCACAAGATAAATCTATTGACACGCACACAACCTCTGGCAAGCATTTCAAAATAGCTTCTCAACGTCTTTTGAACATCAAAACATATTTCTTCCCATTTTGGCAGACTCCTATTTCACACGTGTGGACACTCTATGGAGACCTGAAGTCATGAGTAGATGGACAACTTAACAAAGAATGGATTCATGACATTTGATAAATTTACTTGCACAAATGCATCCCTTGGCGGGAATTTCCAACTGACCTCTCAAACTCCTGTTTTTAACACTCGGTCAATTTTCTTTTGTTCTCACTATGCAAAATATTCATTAGAAAAAATTTGAGGTCAAAAATGGGCCTCAAAATAACCAAAATGCACTATAAAAATCAACCAATTACATTCTAGTAGATGACATCATCCCCCATGGTTGAGGTGGCATTGCATGAGTTAAGAATGCTTATTTGTCACATTTTCTATGGTGGATGAAAACCCATAGTTAACCAAGGTAGTGGTACAAGTACTTTTAAGTCATAAAGTAAAGTACTCACAATAAAAGTCATTTCACACTTTCTCATAAAATAATATTATTGTTATTTTCAAGTAAAGTACTCACAATTCCCTTTCTCATAAAATAATATTATTGTCATTTTGAAGTAAAGTACTCATAATTCATAAAAATGTATTTTCACATTTTTTTTTATAAAATAATATATTGTCATTTTCATGTTTTTAAATTTTAAATTATATATTCACTCAATTTTATGTACTTTTAAAATTAATTAAATTCATAAATAATATTTATATGAAAAAAATATGTTAGTTATGCATATAAATTAAATTCGTGAATAATATTAATATGAAAGATGTATATCCATTATGATGAATTATATATATATTGAATCATATGCATTCATTTATATCATGTTTGAATGTATAAAACAACATGTTGATATGATAAATGTTTATATGATCATAATTTTATTATGAATTTTTTTTGACAAAAAAATTATTATAATTTTTTAAAACATAATTTAATAGAATAATAGAGAAATTATGTTGTTATAACTTGTTAAATATTAATTAATAATAATGTCATTATGATAATAATTATAATAAATGTTATCATGTTAGTTTTAATAATAAAATTATTTTAAAATTTTGATAATTAAAAAATTAATTAAGTCATTTGTATTTAATTTGAAATTATAACATAATGTGTAAAACTATATTATGACGCATTTTTTTAACAAATTAGTAACATTGATTTTTTACATGTATATTTTGTATTTATAATTTTTTTAGTTGCAAAGAGTGTAAATAATTTTCTTAGATACGTATTTATATTATAAAAATATTTTCAAAATGTATAAATATTTTTTTAATAATTTATTTTCGTCTATAAAAAAGACTAAACAATTTATGTTTCGACTAATAAATTAAAAGAATTTATGCACCCCCATTCACTTATTAAGTTAATATAATATATTATTTATTCATAACTTTTTTATTGCTAAAAATTAATATACATTAAAATCAACTAATAAATTAAAAGAATTTATACACCACTGTTTATCCAGTTAATAATATATATTATTAAAAAACAATATACATAACTTTTTTATTGCTAAAAACAATAAACATCAAAATCTTATATACTAATATGACATGTTTTCATAATGCATAAATAGATTTTTAATAATTTATTTAAGAATAAATTAAATCTTATATTATTTTCTATAAGAGATTTAACTATAACATTCATTTACAATAAAATGAATATATTAAAAAAAAATATGATTTTTATATTAATTTATTCTAATAATGCAATAAATATTATAATAAAATTGTTAAAATTTTACATGTAAATAAATCTCAATTATATCATATTAAAATTAAATTGATGAGGAATGTACTAAATATAAAAAGTCAACATAAGTTAAAAAAATAACTTCTAAAAATATTTTTTTTGTTTAATTTCATTTACAAGTTCAAGACAAATAAATGCTAAAGGACAATAATTTTTTGGAAATTTACGATGAATCTTAGTCACATCATTGTAGAGTTATTTTATTAATTTTATTTATAATCAATTTAGAAAAGTAACTCCACCATGGTTATTTATATTGTGCATAAAAAGTAGTGTATGAGGTGAGTTGTCATATATACCTACCCCATAAAACCCACAACTCATAATATTTTAATATATCTTGTATTTTTGTAGTACATCTCTTAGGAGGCCCATTTTTGACCTCAAATTCTCTCTAATGATTTTTCTTATTTTTGGCAGATTGATATTTTGCATATGAGACCATGATAAGACAAACTGAAGGTATGTACAGATAGTCACTTCACCAAGGAACATGCCTATACTACTTGATGAATTTTATAATCAAAGTAACCCCTCCTTGCGGGCATTTCAAAATGCCTTTTCAATTTCCTGAATTTAACAAAACCAATTTTCTTGTGTTCTTAAAATGCAAAATAATATTTTTCTTACTTTCGGCAAATTTATATCTTTGTCACAAAACACTCCACAACATAACTGAGACCATGGTTAGATGCACCCATCCACAAACTATAGCCTAACACTTTCATATTATTTTTCTCATCATCCTATGAGATAGGGCGGGCATTTCCCTGAGGCCACTGAGGCAGTTTTTCCAATACTGGAATAGTGCAAAATAGACTAAAACTCTGTTTTGACATACCATTATCTTTGTCATCAAACATCTTCTTTGATAACTGAGACCATGGTGAGATAGCCTCTTCAACAAGCTGTAGGAGGATAGCTTCAGATAATTTTTATCATACACCTATAAGGTGCGACGAGCATTTTCCCAAGGCCACATGAGCCAGTTTTTCCAACACTTGGACAATTTTCTTAGTTTGGTCCAATCTGCCTAAAACACTGTTTTTGCAGGTTCATAACTTCTTCCTCGACCACTTCCAAGGCAATCTGATTACATGGTTAGGTAGGCCAAATATCAATCTACAAGACCTCCATATGGTAAGGGAATTTTCTTCAACACACAATTTGTGGCGGGAATTTTCTTAAGGCTACCTGAGCCAGTTTTCCAACACTTAGTCATTTTCCTGTTTTTCACCAAATTACTGTATTTTTACAAAACGATTGTCATTAATGTTGTCATCAATGACAATCCTATTCATCACAGTCTTCATGTTTTTCTTTATAGAAATTGGTATATAATATACTGCATTTAGAAATATACTTATATCTAATGTATTTGACAAGTTACTGTTTGGTATGGTGTATGTAAGACAATTACTTGTCACTACAAGGATTTTTCACTATGAATGAAAATGCAATGAAGCTTGCTCATTTTAGAGCAGCATTAGAGGCGAGGGGGGATGGAAAATGTTATTGCCCTTGCTCTGATTGTAGGGGCTTGCAAAGAAGAAGAATTTTAATAACGATAGCTGAAAAACATTGTAGGGAGAAGGGTGATCCGGATTTATACAGGAACGCAAAAGAATACATAAATAACCATAGAAACAAATATGTAGCAGAAATAACACTTCATTTCATTAATCGATAACTGAAACTTGTTTACATACAGAATGGAAATAAACTAGCTAGAGTGTTGGTAGCTTATCTCTAAGAAGAGATGTGGCAACTACATGCCTCTGAACTCTATGTTACAATGAGGCTCGAAGGCCTATATATTATTGAGAAACAATGGAAACCCTACACATCAAAAAACCTAACCCTAGGAGATGAAACGCTAGAATGTCGGCCCCGTTGGGTAACTTGGTACATCAATTTCTCGGGATCGTAACTTTAGCATACTACCTCCGTTTGACACGCATGATACATCATTAGAAATATCTGTTTAAGGACTACGTTCAATAATAATAAATTTCAAGTTCGAAATTGACTCATATTTTCCCAACCATTCGATGCCGAAAAAACGTCATTTAGGGCCTCAAAACGGCTCCGGAAGTTTAGGACCTGAAAACTGCCAAAAATAGTAAATTGTGCTACAATTAAGGAAACTGGAAAACTGAAAGAAACAATGGTGGGGGTCCAAGAGGAATAGGTGGGTGGCCACCAATATCCTCCTGGATCAAAGGGGCACGCCGATGGGGGTTGTGAATTCATCCTTTGGTAAGAGGTTATTCAATTTTTAATGTATTCTCTGTAATAGTCATCATGTCATGAATTTCAGTAAAATGTCTTATCGTTTTATTATATGTTCTATACACACTAATTTTACTACGTTGTTTGTAAATATATAGACAATGCCCCCAAAATGTCCCCTTCCAGAGAGTTATTTGCCAAGTACTAGCATAAATACTCATTTATAGGGTGACAAACATCTAGATCAGAATATTGAAGCTGATCAAGTTCTTAATGATGATATGGATGGAGATAACATTAGTGATACAAATCAAGAATATGAGATACATAGATTGATCTAAGACACATTTGCTCCAATGGATACATAGATTAGTGATACAAATCAAGAAGATGAGATACATAGATTGATCCAAGACACATTTGCTCCAATGGATGAGGACAACCAGGATGATAGTCATCATGTTGATCCTCTACTCGAGAAGGCGCATCAACCTCTTTATGAAGGCTCAAAAACAAATCTTCTATATGTTATATTGTTGTTAGTGAACTTGAAGGTTTTGAATGGTTTATCAAACACCTGTCTCACACAGATACTAAGGTATGTAATTTATTAATTATTTATGTCTGCATGTTCACATGTACATAAATGGTTGACTTTTTTCCTATATTTCTATTGTTATCTAATTTGTAAAGTATGGATGCGATATTGATGATTAATATTGTTTACATTGACTTATTCTTTTGAATTTTGTAGATTGTTAGGTGAATTTCTATTACCAATGTCAAATATTTTACCACGCACATACCAAGAGATATATGTGATTATGAAAGAATTTGGAATGGAGTATCAAGATATTGATGCATTCCCTAATGATCATATCATATACTATGGACTATATGCATTAGAAAATGAATGCCCACAATGTCAAACAAGTAGGTATCGAACCGATAAAGTGACAAAAAAGTTGCCTCACAAAGTTCTTCATTATATTCCGATAATTCCACGTCTCCAGCGGTTGTTCAGGTGTCAAAGTATAGCACGGTTTATGGATTTCCATGCAAAGAACAGAAATCAAGATGATGTTCTTCGAATTCCTACATATGGGTCTGCATTTAGGTGCATCGAAGAAAAGTGGCCAATTTTCAAAGAAGAACCTTTTAATGTTAAACTTTCATTGGCAGTTGATGGTGTCAATCCATTTGGAGAGCTTTGTTCTACCTATTCAATGTGTCTTGCTTTTGTTATAAACAATAACCTTCCTCCTTGAATGTCGGTCAAGAGAGAGCACACAATGTTGGCAATGATTGTTCAAAGTATTTAATTAATTTGTATTTTTTTACTTGAAAGTCTGATCACTAAATATTTCATTTCTTTGTTTCATGCATGATAATTATGTCTTTTCTATATAACGACATATAGCTAAATATAATTAATCATGTATGTTGGACCAATTAGGTAAGTACCAGGTTAAAGATATGAATGTATATATTGAGCCTCTTATCGATGAGTTGTTGAAGTTATGGGTTGGTGTCACTATGTATGACATCTCTAGACCAATAGGGAAAAGACAATTTCAATTCCATGGAATACTTGGATGGACAATTCATGATGCTCCCGGGTTAACACATTTTTGTGGTATATTGTTACTTTCTTTTGTTCTTTGATATTATATATATCTATTGAAAATATCATGCATTATTTTAAATGGTAACTCTAATTCGCTAGACTAATTCATATATCTTGTAGGTATTCAAACAAAGGGTAAATTTGCATGTCCAACTTGCGGTCCCAGGATAAAATCTCGTTGTTCAAGGAGTTTAGCGAAGGAAGTGTTTGATGAGTATAGGCACTTTTTGCATAAGAACCATAGTTATCGAAATATAAACAAAGCAAAATTCAATGCTAAAGAAGAGAATGGAAAAAAAACCACGAAGAATGACACCTCACCTATGGAATTTGGAATATAATAGAAATTGTCAAGGTATGTCAAATTATTTATGTATTGTTGGAATATTGGTCAATACTTAGGCAAATTTCTGAATATGCAAAACAATATTTTTCCTACTTTGGCATATTGATTTCTTGCACATGTGACCATCATAAGGAAAACTGAAAGCATGGGTGGATAACACTTCAACAAGGAACAGATCTATGTCGCCCTATGAATTTTATTAGCACAAGGAAACTATTGAGTATGGTTGTCATTGATGTCAAAGGAGGTCGTTAATGACAAAAGAAGTATTGATATGGAATGTGTGATGAGGTTGAAAAACACATGTTGGTGTCCTAATGTCTCATGATGTCATTGTTACATTCTGGTAGTAGTTGGTAACGGTATGATAATTTGGGGATTTTGACTAAGTGTTGAAAAATTTCCCTAAAGCAAACGCCTTATGAAAATGAACACCATAATTCATAAGAAGAAGAAAATGCCCACCATGACCAGCCACCTCATAGTTTGTTGAAATATATATCTGACCATGGCCTCGGTTCTTAGAAAAACTCCTTGAAGAAGAAGATACAGGTCTCCCAAAAGAAGGATTTTTGGTCAAATTAGTCAGAATTGATCTAGGGAAATGCCTGCCATAATTTCTGGGTTGAAGAAAATGACCGTACCACATGGTCATCCTATAGGTGTATGTTTTGTCTACCTGACCATGTTCTCACATTAGTTTTATAATGCTTGAGGAAGAAGATATGGATATGCCAAAACAGAGTTTCAGGTTGTCTTACACCAAAGTTCAGTAAAATGCCCGCCTATGGAAAATGAAGATGATTCTGGGAGTGAAAATAGCATAGGTGTGCTCAGTAAGGTGTAATACATCATCTAGTAGCATTAGTTCAGGTTTTGGGTGAAATAAAAAATCCACCTTAGGTTTTGGACAAATTGTCTAAGTATGGAATTATTGGTAAAATCTGCCTAAGTGGCCTCAAGGAAATGAGTGCCACCTCTCATAGGATTATGAGAAAAAATATCTAAAAGTGATAGACTCTATTATGTTGGTTGGTACATCCAACCATGGTTTCATATTTCCCAAAGAGACTCTGAGGAGGAAGATATCAATCTGCCAAAAGTGCCTCTCACCTTCATTTGCACTATCCCAGTAAAATGCCCGCCAAGGTTAGATGATGAGGTTGCATGAGAGAATATTGGAATGGTTGAGTCAGTATGATATTCCTCACATTTTGGATATCTCACTCTCCAAGTTTGATGAAAAAAATAAAATCACCTTGGTGACTTAGGGTTTGAAGAGATTTGTCTAAGTGTCAATAAGCAGTTTGGAAGACCACTTTCAAATGCCTACCAGATGTTGGGTGTATGTAAATAGGTTCATCAATTGGCATGGATTTGTTCTTTGTTGAAATGGATATCCAGCCATACTTTCAGGTTGAATTACAATGGTCACATATGCAAAATATCAATCTGCCAAAAGTAGGAAAAATATTATTTTACATATTGAGAAACACAAGAAAATTGCCCAAGTGTTGAGAACAGGATTTTGAGAGGAGGTTTGGAAATGCCCAACAAGGGTTGTCCTTGTGAAAATAAATTTATCAAATTTCATGGATCAAAGGCCACCTAGACCAGTTTTCCAACACTTAGCCATGTCCAAGAATTTCTCCAAGGTTTATCCTGAAACCCTATTTTGGCAGACTTATAACTTTCTCCTTAGAAAGGATTAAGGAAAAATGAGACCATGGATAGATAGTCAATTCAACAAGCTATAGCCTGATATGGTGGTGTGGGAATTCTATTCAAACCATGAATTATGGCTGGCATTCTCTTAGAGTAGTTTTGACTACTTTTTCATACTTGGTCAATTTCCAAAGTTTCACAAAGTTGCCATATTTTTCCAGAATGATGTCAAATTACAACACTGGCTTCTTGGTAGCACCAAAACACCATTATGTGTCTTTCCAGCCTCACCATACATGCCACAACATCATACTTTCCATGTCATTACTTCCTTTGTCATTCCTTTGCCTTTCACTGAGTTTACCCTACCATCATGTCTTTGGTTATCCTTTTGTCATTCACTGCACTCCTTTGACATCAATGACAATCACATTCAACTTGTATCATATATTATATAAATCTTCGGTTTTTTAGTGAATTATGTTCAACCAGTATGTACCTATATTGATTAATTGGAGTTAATTTGATTTTGTTGATGTTTCATGAATGTCGTTAAGGCACGAATGGGCTTCCACGAGGAATGAAAATTTACCCGATGCAATTCAATACGTTTCCATACTATGAGAACCTACAAATAGTTCATTTGTTTGATACAATGCATATCAGGAAGAACATAACATAATTGTTATGGCAAATATTAGATGGAAGGACTGATAAAGAAAGAATTGGAAAGATTTGTAGTGACATCCAAGAAGCTAATCACGCATTGCAAAGTGTGATCATTAGTTCTAATGGTGATGGTCGTCAACAGAATATTAGTCTTCCTTGGTGCTTGACGAAGCAACAGAGTAATATTGTAAAAGAGGTCATCAGAAAAATCAGGTTTCCGACGAGGTTTTCGTCTAACATAAAGAATATATTAACGAAAAAAATGTGATTTTGGTGAGGTTAAAACACATGACTAACATACATTCATTAAGGTAATTGTGAGTTTTTAATATATTTCCTTCTTGTTATGCACTATTCTATTAATTTTATTCTCTTATTTGGAAATAAATAATAATTATGTGTTTTTTGATACAGTATGCTCTACCTTTATCTCTCCCAGATGACTTTGACAACAACATAAAACAAATTATTTATGTTCTTGGAAAATACATGAGGTAAGTAATTAATGTTTTATATGGAAAATGTACTTGGTTCGTGATTTGTAGCGGAACTTATTGACATATTATGTTTTTCCCGCAAATTTTATATATGGCTTGATATTATTTTATTGCATCACTTGTAGGTGGATTTCCTCAAAAGAAATCCATAAAGAAGATATAAGGTATTGGAAGAGAGAAATTCCCCGACTAATGTGTGAAATGCAACAGTATCTACCTCCAGCATTTTTCAATGCAGAAGAACACTGCCTCATACACCAAGTTGAGGATATTTAATTATGTGTACTGGTACACACAAGGTCGATGTGGATGGTGGAGAGGCAGTTGAAGTCATTGAAGAATCTTGTTAGACAAAGAGCATGTCCTGAGGGTTCTATGGTTGAGGGATATATGGTATATCAATGCATGGTGTATATTAGTTAATATCTACCTAAATTAGTAGAAAATATGAATGTGCCTCGCATTTGGCATCTCAACTCCATCAACAAATTTGAAGGGGAGGTCCTATTGGGGAAAGGTACAATGAGGACCGTGAAAGGTAATTATTAGATTTTGTGGAATTAATATATCATGTATTTTTCCAATTTTATTTTATCATACTGATTTGTTAGTTTTTTATTAATCCAGAATATTCAACTGTTTTAAACTATGCATGTAATGATATCTAATTAATTATAGTGAATTGTTATTTTTTCATATAGTTTCTCGAGTTTGGGATACTTTACATTTATACATTGCAAACAACCTTGATTGGATGGAGCATTGGATAGAATATTGTGAAGAATGCTTCGGTAGGCTATTATGGGAAGGGGTCAGTGAGATGATTAAAACATCTCATCGTCATCAACATCAATTTCTTGATCTTGCGTCGCAAAGGGAATTTGATTTAGCCTATGGTTTAAAAGATAAAAAGGCCAGCAAATTGTTTACCCACATTTTTCTAGTTACTTACCATTTTTTCAATGTATTTGGTTTGTTTAAGTTTTCAAATATATTTTCTAAGTCCTATATGACATTTATTAATTCACAATGTATTTTTTACTTGTTGTCAATGTTGCAGTTGAAACATCACAAGGCTATGTGGTGTAATGGTCGTAAATTTCGTATCAAAATGTTGGATGATAATATGAAAACCTCAGATTGTGGGATAACTACAGTGTTTAAGGTCACCAATGTTTCCTATAGAAGTGACAGACATCCAAAAGAAACTGAGAATAGGTACTATGGGCATTTGGAGGACATAGTTGAGTGTGATTTTAATTCCTTTAAAATAGTTTTTTTTGAGGTGAAGTGGTATAGACTACGAATGCATGCACGTGATCCTGAAAGAACTGTTATTGAGCATGCTAATGGATTTACTATTGTTAATACAAGGGCATTTGAACCGGGTACAGAGACTTATGTTCTTCCAAGTCAATGTGAGCAAGTCTTTTACTCAGAGGTACCAGGTAAAGCAGGTTGGTCATACGTTGTTAGATACGATCCAAGAGGAAGACCAGTAAAGTATAATCATGTAGATGATGAATATAATCATGAAGAAGAAGATGATGATGATGATTCAGATCAAGATCAAGTGGCTGCAGTCGATGTGTTCGATGAAGAAGTTGAAGAGGTTGATCATCCAAATGTAGTATACTATGATCTCATTGACGATGTAGATGACTATATTAGTAAAGATGCCATTGATGATGATGTTGATGTGAATGAGCCTTTCATGAATATGTATTTTGAACCAGATCCTGATACAGATATTGAGTTGGATGAAGAAGAAGATGAATGATATTTAACTGTTGAAGAGTAGAGACACATGTTTATATATTTTATGTCATGATGATCTTTATATGTTTTTATTTCCAAATGCCTTTTTTATATGTTTTTATTTCCATAGTTCATACCCAAGCAAATCGTTGATTTGTTGTTGAAAACCTCTTTGTGGGCAGAATTGTGAGCCTAAAATTCAGTCTACAAGGAGAATTTGTGAGCCTGAAATAGAGTACTCGTACATCACCTCACCTCTGCTTCAAACTTGGATAACCATGGTCAAACTTCAAATAGGGGCATCCAACATGACGAGCGCAGCTAAAATGTGGGCATCCTCCTCTGCAACCCCAGTTGAAACATAGTCGTCCACAGAGGATAGGGTAATAGTAAAACAATTCCAAGAGAAATCTGATGCATGGAGAGATGCAAAGATGTGGCCACCAAGTATGGAAAATATCCTAAGGAAAGCATAAGTTTTCGACTTTTTGTGGGGAATTTTTAGTTATGCTGATGAGGAGATAGATGAGGCAATTTCGAAATATGATGTTGGAATACGGAACTCATATCTTTTGGGAAGCGGGTATACCTAGACCTTGATTTGTTTTCCCGAGTTAAAAATATTCCACATAGAAGGGGAGTGATTTTAAGCTCAAGGAAAACCCCCGGACAGAAGAAGAACCAAATGGCCAGTAAAATTTGTGGGCGAGAAGTAAATGTTCCGAGGAATGGTTTAAAAATGCAAGATGTCCCTCCCGGAATATACAAAGCTTTGATCCAGATTGTCCTTAGGACAATTTTGAACCATTATAGGGTTGACATTTCGGGTGAATGTATGCGGGTAGTGATACATTGGGTGGAAGATATACATGTAGATATTCCGTATCTACTGGCTAAGAAACTCCACTATACCCTGCAAGAGAGCCAATTAAGGAAGGTTAAATTTAGTTTCCCAGGCACACTTCAAAAAATTATTGATTTATGTCGACCCCATGCTACTGAAACAGAGATTGGTGATATCAACCAGCATGGAAAAATATCTTTTCCAAAACCACCTATTCATAAAACATACATTAGGAAACGTAAAAGCAGGGAACATAATGAGGAATTTCCAGTACAGTCTCCTTAG
This sequence comes from Pseudotsuga menziesii, assembly GCA_001517045.1. Lineage (NCBI taxonomy): Eukaryota > Viridiplantae > Streptophyta > Pinopsida > Pinales > Pinaceae > Pseudotsuga > Pseudotsuga menziesii. The sequence continues at coordinate 271,652 of LPNX011178676.1, forward strand.
CAAAAGGAGGAATTAGTACAATATCCTGAGCACCATGGGGAATTACCATTACACCCTGTTGAATAGAATGAGGAATCACTAGTACAAAGTCCTGAGCACCATGGCGAATTACGAGTACAGTATCCTGATTTGTTCACAAATGATGAAATTTGTGCTGCCATAACTTTGAAATAGTTTAAGGGGCATGTAGATAGAGTTCATTGGGAGGATGTGAGAAGCAACGAAATGGAATAAACTACTTCTCACTTTTCCATTCCTCAAGACATTCCTCAAAATCAGGGGCTTCCGCTATGCATTTAGACATTGCATCATATAAGTTTGATAGTAGGTATGTGTTCATCCTATATGATAAAATAGAGCATTTCAACGAATAAGCTCCCTATATATGCAATTGGGCGGAAGAGTGATTGAGAAAAGATGATAATATTTTACAATGCCTAAAGCAAATAACAGTGTTGCAGAACACAATTGTGGATAATCATTTCAAAGTAGACAGAATTATAAAAAAGAAATTATTATCCAAAGAAGTAGATAAACGCACTGATGGTGGTGAAAAAACAATTCATCTCGTGAGGGTTGCGTATGAAGAGGCTTTGGAAAAATCTAATGCTGAAGCGAGTGAACTCAAAGAAGAGTTGAAAAAAAGACCACCTGTTCTCAATGAACCACCAATGAGGATAGAAATGGGTCCTTTATAGGTAATGGAGAAGAAAATTAAAGAATATGAACAGGCAGTAGGAAAGCTGATAAGCCGAAAGGAACAAGGTTAGCAAGGATCTCTGAAACTTTAAAACTTAAAAAACAAAGTAGAGGAAAAAAAAATCTAGTGAAGAAGGTGGTGAGGACGAAGGTAAGGGTACCAAAGGATACGATGGTAAGGATAAGGGTAAGGGAAGAAGGTAAAATACACCTATAGGTACAATGTCCTTAGAAGAGCGAGAGAAGTCCTTAGCAAGTCGAGAGAAGATGCTACAAGAAATCTTCTCAGCGAGCCTTGCACTAGGTGATTTGTATGGCTCATCACTGTTACATAAAGAAATGAAAGAGAAGATGGCCGGGAAAGATGAAAAAATAAGGGAGATGGAATCAAAACACTTAGAAGGAAGAAAAGTTGAGCATTTGGGATGTGATATGGAAATTCAAACACTTAAATCCACGATTGCTGATTTGGAGAAGGAATTAAAAGGGTTGGTTGCTGCAATGAATGCAATTCATGTCCTTCCCAATGAGACAGAGTTGAGGGAAAAAGAGCAGGAGAAAGAAATACATAATCTAAAACGTGAATTGATTGAAGTTAAAAATCAGTTGAAACATACCAAAGACAAATTGGAGGTCAAGGAAGAACAGGAATCAACGAAGTATAAGAAAAATGTGGAAATGTTGAACAAACTGATGGCAGAAAAAAACGTTTTGCTTGAAAAATTAAAAAAAGTTTCACAGAGAGTTAAAGAGCTTGAAAAGAAATCACAATAAGTGTCGTGTTCAACTCCAATACAATTACAGTCTTCTACGAAAGGCAAGAGAGACAATTCATATTTTTCTTTTGCTCAAGAGGATGGATTGCAGCCATCTCTAAAACATGCTAGACATGTATAAATCAATGTATATATGTATTTATCGACAGTTAATGAAAAAAATATTTGTATGATGGAGTTTTGTATTTATCGGCATATAATGAAAAATGATTTTTAGTTGGGATATCAATGTATATATGTATTTATCGAAAGTTAATGATTTTTTTTTGTATGGTGGAGTTTTGTATTTATCGGCATATAAGATAACATTATAGAGAATTCATCTCCGAATCCAATGTTTTCAGTGATCAATACGAGACTGCTTGTAGGTGGTGAAAGAAAGCATCAATCTCTTCAAAATAAATTAAATTTATGTATGTTAATTAAATAATAAACTGTATTTTGTTTAAATCTATGGCTTGTGCGGGCATCTGAAAAACTTTTTTATTATATATTTTTAAGCTATGTGCGGGCATCTGAAAAACTTTTTTATTATATATTTTTAAGCTATGTGCGGGCAAACTCATACATTGTATGAACATGATATTTTTTCAACATGGAAGGCTAATTTTTCACTGATGTGACCTCCATAGGGAAAACTGAAACCATGACTAGATAAACACTTCAACAAGGAACAAACACATTTCATTTGATTAATTAATTGACACACACATCATCTGGTGGGCATTTTAAAATAGCATTTTAAACTACAGATTTACCACTTGGACAAAATTATAAAACCCTAAGTCAACATGAGGGATTTTTATTTTCACCAACTCCTAAACCAATGATACGAGATGATGTAGTACATCCCATTCATCACAACCAAACTTATTTCCCCTTCAGACTCATCTTATTCTGATTCGGGCGGGCATTTTACTGGACTGGAGAAAAACAAGCTAGATGGCACTTTTGGCATACTGGTAACTTCATCTTCAGAGACTTTTTGGAAAAAAAATGATGTGGTTAGATGCACCAATCAACACTCTAGAGACCCATACCCTCAGAACAATTTAATCCATCAACTACTGGAAATGGCGGGCATTTTACTGAGGCCACTTACACATTTTTACCAGAATTTTTATGAAACCCCAGTTCAACGTGATGAGATTTTTATTTTAATCTGATTTGAGGTGTGAGACACCCAATCGGTAGAGGCCAACATGGTGATTCCATTAGAACCAATTTCATCCTCTGAAGCTTCTTTGTCTCTCCTCAGCGGGCATTTTCTTCTTCTAATGAATTATTGTGGGCATTTTCATAACGCAGCTGCTTTAGGGCAGTTTTTCATCACTTAGTCAAATTCCCAAAATTATCATACTCTTGCAAACCACTATCAGAATGTAACAAAGACATCATGAGACATTAGGACACCATCATGTGTCTTTCCAACCTCATCACAGCATGAGACTCATATTTTTGTCATCTGACCATCACTAAGCAAACTGAAGGTATGGCTGGATAGCTAGTCCACTAGGCAACAAGACCATGTCACCCTTAGAATTTACTGAGACAACCTGAGCCTCTGGCGGGCATATCAAAATAGCTTCTTATCTTCTTTTGAGCATCAAAACATATTTCTTCCTATTTTGGCAGACTCCCATTTCACATGTGTGAACGTCCTATAGAGACCTGAAGTCATGAGCAGATGGAAAACTTACCAAAGATAGGATCCATTGCGTTCGATGAATTTATTTGCACAAACACAGCCCTTGGCGGGCATTTCCAACTGACCTCTCAAACTCTTGTTCTTAACACGTCAATTTTTCATACTTTTGAATATGCAAATAAGTTTTTCTTCTATTTTGGCAAATTGTTATTTTCCTCATGTGGTCACCATAAGAAAAACTAAGAACATGGAAAGATAGCCAGTTCATCAAAGAAAAACCCCATACCCTCAGATAAATTTATCATCTTTAGGACAATCTCTAGCGGGCTTTTCCGTGAAGCCACTTAGGCAGTTTTGCCAGTACTGGAATAGTGCAAATATGGCTGCGAGGCACTTTTGGCAGGTTGACATCTTCCTCCTTAGAGACTCTCTGGTGAGGCAAGTGACATAGTTGTATTCTCCATACAACACTCTAGAGACTCACATTATCAATACATTTTTCACATCATCCTATGAGGCATGGAAAGCATTTCCTTAAGGCCAGTAGGGCAGATTTAACACCAATTCCATAATTAGACAAATTTCTCAATTTGGACTAATATGCCTAAAACACCCTTTTGGCAGGTCCATAACTTTTTCTTCATCCACTTCCAAGACAATCTAAAGACATGGTCAAGTATTTCGAATACCAATCTACAAGGCCCCTATGTGTTGTGGGAATTTACTCTAACCCATAATTTAGGGCAGGCATCTTTCTGAGGCTACTAAGCCATTTTTGCATCCACCAGTGAAACACCCTATTTTGGTAGGCCTGTATCTTTCTCCTCAATAAATATTAAATCAAACTCAAATCATGAATAAGTATCAAAACCAACTAGCCATAGGACGGTACCATGGTGCGGGACTTCTTCTCAAACCATGAATTGTGGCAGGCATTCTCTTAAGGCTGTTGGCCCCCAATTTTGACTAAGGCTACTGGGACCAATTCTTCCTTAAATATATGTTGTAGTTTGGTGAGGCAAGTGACATGGTGGTATGCTCCATACAACACTCTAGAGACTCACATTCTCAATACATTTTTCACATCATCCTATGAGGCATGGCGGGCATTTCCTTAAGGCCACTTGGGCAGATTTAACACCAATTCCATACTTAAATTTCTCATCTCAATTTGGTCTAATCTACCTCAAACACCCTTTTTGGAGGTCCATAACTTTTTATTCATCCATTTCCAAGACAATCTGAATACATAGTCAGGTAGACCTAAGACCAATCTACAAGACCCCTATGTGTTGCGGACATTTGCTCTAACCCATAATTTAGGGCAGGCATCTTTCTAAGGCTACTTAGCCATTTTTGCATCAACTAGTGAAAAACCCTGTTTTGGTAGGCCTGTATCTTTCTCCTCAAGAAATATTAAAGGAAACTCAAATCATGAATAGGTATCCAAACCAAATAGCTATAGGACAATACCATGGTGCAAGCATTCTTCTCAAACCATGAATTGTGGCAGGCATTCTCTTAAGGCTGTTGGGACCATTTTTTACTAAGGCTGCTAGGACCAATTCTCTTAAGGTTGTTGGGACCAATTTTGACTGCTTTTCTAAAAAATTTCCTCATGGAAGGGTGGATTTTGTATAGTTGGGTGGTCTCATTGTTTTTTGCATGGAAACCTTGGTAATTTCAGCATGGCAACTCGAGGTAAACTCTATTGTTGTAGTTTTTCTTCAAGAGTTTTTTAACTTGGATATTTTAGGGTTTGGTCTAACTTGGGAATTTGCAAGTATGGTTGCTGTTGGAGCGACGGTTCATTCTTGTTCACGAGATGGTGTCTTAGCTATCTTGCTTCCACAACTACATTTGGCTCAAGTAAGTGATTTTCTTTTCCTTATGAGAATTGTAAATTGTAATGTGTAACCCTGAAATATTTTCTTTAGCTTTTGGATTTTATGAATTTATCTATGAAAATGAGGGTTGTTTTATGCATCCCCAAGTTCTATTTTTCATCCTTACATCCATGTGATATACAATGAGTAATTCTAATTGAATATATACATATCAACAACAACCACAAGCCCCATTATCATGATAAAGATGAGGGAAACTCAATGTATGGAAATGGAAACCACTTGTAACTCAATAGGCAGTAAGCTAATTGGTGGCTAATTTAGAGAGGGATCTCTCACTATTTACAGAGTTTTCATACAAAGACATTCAATCAAAGACAAGTCAAAAGGTCGGATTTCTGAATAGAACAAGTTTTTTTTTATAAATTCTGGTGGGACGATCATGGAGGGGACCATTGGGCAATGGAGTCAACAATCCATTCTGAAATATGTTGTGGGAGGTAAGGAATCATGAAATTTTACGGAAAGAGGCAATATAGTCATCCATCCTTCAATATGGAAATATTTAGTAGGTGATTAGCAGACACGAGAAAATAGCCCATCACATAGAGCACCTAACCAGGGTGAATTCTGCATGACTTTAGAAGAAAATGTTCGAAAATGCTTGAACAATGGACCAAGAGCATACAAGACGAATTCTGGCCCATATACACTAATGCTCAAACATGAAAAGCAAATACAAACTGGAATGAAAAACAAGATAAACATTGACGTAAAGAAGTTACTTATTGAAGAAAAAGACGACACAGGAATCTCTGCCATGAAAGGATTATCATTCCTCTGCAATTTTATTCATATCTAGAAAGATTGAAACACATTATAGTGGAGATCCTTTGCTCTTGAAAATTCCCAACCCTTCTCACCTCTGTGGGGAGCAATTTATACTATCTCAGTCCCTAAGGCTAATCCTCGAAATAGGACATGAAATTGTTTACAGTCATAATCAACTACTAACAACTTAGAGTATGGTACTATTGCTATTGTTTACATATATTAAAATAGATATTGTGGATCTAATGTGCATGCTCGGTCTGGATGGCAGCATGTCTCTTCTGTTTCTGAGCTTGCAGGTCGTGAAAACGATGTTAAGGATGCTTCTGATGACTCACCACTAACTAGGATCGACCACTTGTCTGTTTATCGAATCAGCAACATGTCCTTCCCTGGGTGAGTATTTCGTGCTCAAAGGCACCTTTTTGCATGGTTTTTGGACTGGCGAAGGAGTTTATATCTTTTCCATGCTTTTGCTTTTCTAAAACACCCCTTTGTCCTAGTAATACTATTGTATGAGGGGACTTGGAGAAGGGATGCTTTGTACTCCCCACCTCCCATGGAACGATTTCCCCTACAGGTCATACGGTGGGGGGTGTCTTCCACCTCCTCACCACCTTAGAAAAAGTTTGCAACTGGAGTTCACAAACGAGGGGATGAAGAATTTGGACACCTGCCACCCCAGCACGAGCATTCGGTCCGACTGGTTTCCACTAAACATGGCCACCATGTACCGGGACTTTGGAAGCCATTATTTATTCTAGGGTTTTTGGGGAGACACTCACAGGACAAGAAAACCCAGGCACCGTGCAGCTGGAGGTACAATTATCCAGAAACATTCAAAGTGCTTCACATCCAGGCCCCGATGGTTGGCGCTTTCTTGGTGTGAAAAAACAAGGCGACAGATGAGTGTGGAATCAAGCTCACCAACCATCAACACCCTAAGACTGACAAGCTTCTCAAAGCATATTTCCACTTCAACTCTTTCAGAATTCTCAAAATCTATTAGCAAAATAACACTTTGAGCATTGTCTCTAATTACGGATTCATCTTATGCATCTTAATCGGCCTGGGAAGGTGGTGTTTATATAGGGTGATGAAGATGAAGATGGATACAGAGATGACTGGTCATCATAATGGCAGCACGAGTGGACATGTGAGTAGGTATCTCTATTTTTTGTTGAGAATCTAGTCATGCCGCCTCCTTTGATGCTGCATTGTTGTGTACATGGATCACGATGTTTGGACGTGACATTATTTTCCTTTTCACTTACATTGATGGTGGTGTTTGGAATGGTTTTTCGCTAGCTGCATCCCTTTGCTTCGTGTAGAGGATAGGTTTTTCACTTCAAAGATCGGAACTTCATGATATCTTGTTGTTTTCTACGTAAGCCACGTGCTGGATCTCTGAAGTCGAGAAGGCTGGTGAATCAGTGATGCTTTGGACATGATCTTCACCTAATGCGTGTCACAAATGGTGTCGATGGATATGATTATTGGTCAGCTCGTACATGAGGACATCCTTTCTGTACCAAACCTGACAAGGACACAACCTTTACCAGGTTGAACGGCTCCAGAGTTGCCAGGGATCAAATTTGAAGGGCAGGTCTCATTTTACTTTAAAGGGTTGTGAGAAATTGAACCCTTCAATGTTGACATTTAAAAATAAATCATTCTTTTCATTTGAAAATTTAAGTGTTAAAAAAATTTCATTATTTATTAAAAACATTGTATAGAAAAAAAATGACAATAAGAAGAAATCCCAAGTGATTCAACATTTACATGGAATTAGTGAGGTAAACCATGTACATATGATTTATCACTTCCAGACTCTTTTTATGGGGATTACTCAAGATTTAGTATAGAGTAAGAGAGACTAAAATAAAGGTTGAGAATGAAGGACATGTAACGGTGATGGAAGATGAGATTGGGAAAAATCCCATTTAGAAAGAGATTGATGCACTTGTTTTGTTAATGTGAACATAGACATAACCATTAGGAGTATTGGTTTTTTGTATTGCATGTTCTTTGGCCTATTTATTTTTTGAATGGAAATGTTTGTTTCCTATCATGCTAAAGTGATTAGAGTAGTTGAGAACTACTCGCAACCTTATCTGAATGCATAATATGAAATTAGGGGTGAAAGTAGGCACATGGGGTACTAAAGCTTATTTCTGTCTAGAATTGTTTTGAGAATAGCTCCACTATTAGAACTGTTATGTTACAAGGCCAAAAGAGATTAGGCATCAAATCCCTAACATTAATAACAAAAACTAAAAACATTATCTTTGTCCAATGCCAACATATCCACCTAAAACTAGTGTACTTCTAACATTGTACATCCCTAGGAGATTTAAAATTGTTGATCCTTATTGTGACCACTTGATCATTTCCATAACCAATGGTTTAAATAAACAACATAAAATTTAAAAAAATAGAATAAATTTTCAATGACATTTTACCCTACCTATTTTGAAATGAACTTTTCTACATGCTATTAAAAGCATTGTATTATTATCCTTCCAACTAAATAACTTTTTTAGGATCCACATTTCCATTAATGGAAAAAAAAGTTACAAATACCATCACAAAGCTAATTGATATGTTTTTCCATATGGACACAGTTCATGAGTAACTAGCCATTCAATTTCAAACTCCACCTAATCCCTAAGCATCATCTTCACCATAATAAACCTAAGTATTAGAAGACTTGAAAATTTATCTTTCAAACTTTAGTCTTGAGTCTACTAACATCTAGATTCCAAATGAGAGGTATTGATAGGGATTCTCATTTCTCTTTTCAAAACTCGGTGCATATAATTATTATTCAAAAACATTGAAAAAAGTATCCTTCAAACTTCAATGTGGATCTTACTAGTATTTGGATCTCACACGAGAAGAAGTTTGAGAGGGATTCCAAACTTATCTTTTAAAATTCTCATCTTATATTTATGTGAAAAGGTTAGACAAAAAACAAGGACTATTATATACTATAATCTCTTTGTGAACCTTACAGATTCAAAAATGTTATTTTGACAAAAAACATATTTACAATCTCTTCTCTTAAATTATGGGTTGATAGGTTTGAGGAGTGGTATCCAAGGTAATTGTAGACTCCATTTGATATGTCTACATTACGAACCTTTATCAAGGTTCATCATCAAGACAATGAGTCGATTTGAGTAACGGATAAATATTTATTAATATATCTTTAACAACACATTTCAAGAGAAAATTAGGAAATTGATAATGTTGACTATATAACTAAGACCAAACCCAAACCCTAAAAATGTTAAGCTAGATAATAATGAAGTCTAAGTTGTGATTAAAACAAACACCCTAAATTGCTACAATGATTCTGAACTTAGAATAGAATAAAAATCTAAATTAAATTTATTAATATCAAATATTTTTCTTAATGAATAAATTGTGAATTACTTAACCTATTTTTTATAAACTATAGAACTAAATGTAATATGTAATTCTAACCTAGAAATACTACAATTTTTCCGATAAAATAATAATTTAAGAGTATTTTTTAATAATAAGTGAGCTATTGGCCATAACCTAGGAAATATTTGATGTAAAAAAGTAACCTAAATTATCATATCGCATTTACTCTCGTATAACCTAAAAGGCATCGTTCTAATAAAAATAAAAACTTTAAAATTAATCTACAACTTAATCTTCTATTGCTATCTAACCTTTTTATAATAAAATTCAACATGGATTTCATTAAAGAACACTGCAATAATTGAAGAGAGGCATCATTTTGAACAATGTAAATCATGCCAATTATGGTAAAAATGTGTTTTTGTTTTAGCAATTCATCTCTTTGATTATTTCCATATTCAAAGGTTAAAAAAAATTAATTATCTTTGTGTCTATTATAATTTATAATTTATGGTCAATTTCGAATGTACACAAACTTATTGGAAATTGGAAATGAAAAGAAAATCATTTCGAAGAAATAAGTGCGTACCCCAAAGGAATAGTCATTGAGACTAGTCACAATAATAAGAGGGAGATATACCCCTGTAGGTGAAATGCACCATGAAAGACAGGTTATCATACTTATGTAATAAGAAACCATCATCTGCCTATATATTGCTTTTAGTGCGTGTGGTTCCTATAATGTAATGAAATTGATTTGGAATGCTCGTAGTGCCTATAATGGTTCAGTCTATCTATTAATGAACTATTCATGAACAACTCTATTTATCCATGACATATGCAAGAGTATGTGAGTAGGTGGATTGTAGTAAGGGAGGGAGCACAAAGCAAGAACCAAAGTCAATACAAATTGAAATGGTTTACATCGAATGTATACATTCCACATTCTTATCCATGTGGCCTCCCTAATGTAGGGGTTATCCTCATAAAAGTAAATACCTTCTATACCCTTAATTATATAAATCCTAGAAATTGGAGAAAAAAAATCATTTCCAAGTCTCTCCAATATTGACATCTTATCCTAACTATTTTACGGAAACACTTCAAATTTTCCAACAAATATCAAGTATTTTAAACCTTTTTTTGTTCTATTTTGGTTTATGGCTTTCGGATGCCCACAACACTAATTTTAAATCAGAAATAAAAAGAAAATCATTGCCACCACCTAAATGTTTTAGGAGAAACAACTATTTATTCAACCTCCTGGAGCCCACAAGAGATGGCTATAATGCACATGCGATTATTGTATGGAAACATATAATTCACATCTCTATGGCCCTCACACGATGCACATTAGAAACCGTTGGGGCATCTTCCGCCATTCATGTCATGGAGCGATATCTCATGCAAATGTAGAGACACACGCAGATACATCATTATTATTATTTTAGCTAATGAAATTCCTTACATATATAAAGCGGTCTCTACTATCCCGGTCCATGGAGAATATAGTTTATTGAACTTAGATAAGGGACAACTCTTTTGGGTCGGTGAAAAATTCGGTCGTTAAGTCGTTGATAAAATAAGCCATTGGAATTTGGAAGGACCTTTGAATGGAGGATTGATTCCGCTCGATGGAGTCTATTTTGGTCAAGTGTGGTTGTGCCTACCTAAAAGAAAAACCCCATAATGTAAACCTAATGCTTTCAGGAAACAAATTTTTTTATCAACCTTAAATTCAACAACTATTTTTAGAATTGAATCATGTCCTCCCCAGATGCTCAGTTCAAAGTGATCAAACAAAAGCCCCAATTTTAGGTGGATTATGGATAGTCTCTGACGTGTCCAAAGACTTTCAGAGATCATTCTTTGTTTCGAGGGCGCTCAGGGCATAGATCAGAGATCCCATGAAAGGGAGAGGAGGAATAAGAAGAGGACTCAAGTCAAAAGGTGAGGCGAGTGAGGAGGGGAGACATAATAGGGGAGATCAACACTATCAACCTGCACAGCTTGATTTGGGGAGATCAATATGAATCGTCGATCTCTAAACTACCTTCATCAGGACCGCTTAACCTTGAGAACTTTAACATTCTGCTAACCCTTTTTAATCTGAACGAGTGAGAAAATTCTGATCGCGGAATGCTTCTCACCCGTTGAGATACCCAACATCTTGTTCCGGCCGTAGATCTTCGCATCCCCTACCACTTTCTGCGGATCGACCGTAGATGTTGATTAGGATGAGGGAGATGACGATGATGATGATGATGATGATGATGATGATGATGCTGATGAAGATGATGATGATGATGATGATGATGATGATGATGCTGATGAAGATGATGATGATGATTAATGATGGTGGTGATGACAACAACAGCAATGGTGATGATGATGATGAGGGCGAGGATGAGGACAATGATGACGAGGATGAGGATGATAAGGATGATGATGATCTCTAGGATGAGGATGATGAAGATCATGATCATGATTATCATGATGATGATTAGGATGATGATGATGATGATGATGATGATGAAGATGAAGATGTGATGACAAGATATTTACCTTGGTCTTCACTAAATTGTTCTGAGCTTCGCCAACATTATAATAGATTGGTTATGAGTGATTATTCACTCCTATAAAGAATGCACTTTATGGAACTACCAAACTGCTCAGTTTGGATCTCCCTCTTTTAAGACATTGGACTAGGTCCATAAGTCTTGATTCTTCATGTGCACAAATCTAAGAACAGGAGGCTTCACAGGGCCCAAAAAGTTGTATTTTTTTTTACTACTTCCTCAGATCATATTGAAGTGTCATATTAGTCTTGGAATGGTTTTTAGGAGCAATCCTTAATTTTTCACTCAACTGGCTGCTTCCCCTATCATGTAGACGTCTTCATTCACTGAGCTGCCCCTAGAATTGCGATGATGATGATGATGATGATGATGATGACGAATATGATGATGATGATGAAGATGATGACGATGATAATGAAAATGATGATGATGATGATGATGAAGATGATGAGCATGATAATGGAGATGTTGATGAATTGGATGACGATGATGTTGGTGATGAAGATGAAGATGTTGATGATGATGACAACAAATATGATGATGATGATGGTGATAACGAAGATGTTGATGATGAAGATGATGATTCTGATCATGATGATAAGGAAGATGAAGATGAAGAAGAAGATCATGATGATGACGATCGTGTAGCTTAAGTCCACAACCATAAATGGAAATGATTTAACTTCATTGTAATTAAATTTGTGGCACCACTGTGAACTTCCCTAGCCATTATTTGACTAGAATTCAATAAACGCTTTTTCAAAGCTAATATTAAATGTCAAATTGGAAGAAAGTCAATACTCATTATAAATGGCAATGTGCAGTAATAGGGAGAAGACAGAGATTACCAATAAAGGACAGACCAAGGAATATTATATTCAAACAAAAAAGATGTTGAGAGAGAAACCAACCTTAGTGAGTTCTTCTTATGAGTGATCAACTGCAGGAGATGTAGATCCAGTAGGGGCAACATGACCATTTACAGCATTATTGATAGCTGCATCTACAAAAGGATCGAGTGTGTTTCCATCATCCTCATTTTTTTCAGTTTCCATAAGCTCCACCTCCTCCTCTTCTATAAACTAAACCATAAGTGGTTAGCATACACAGATATGCCTACAAATTCATACATCTCGAATGCAATGGATTACTAATATAAATGCCTTCATAACAACCAACCGAAATATCTAATTGGGGTTAAAAACAAGTTGTGAAGAGAATTCTTATACTATTGTTTAGTACTCTTATTTGATGCTTATGGATGGTTAATTGGATGTCTTTGATACCTGATTCTTGGTCAATGGATATCATCTTCCATTGTCTCTTGATAATAAATTATAATCAGGTAAGACCTTTCTCTATTATATTGGATGCTTGTCATTGAAAATTTTAATAATGTGCATGTTTCTCAAATTTGGTTGTGTTGCTCTTAACCCTTGTTCAGTCACTGCAATCAGTGATATATATGGATGGGTTATGTCTATTAATCCAACCAACTGTACATTGTTTAATTTTTCATGGTTGTAAAGTTTTTTAAAGTTTTTAAAATTTATATTAAATAGAATTATTTTAATATTATTTATTTGATTGTTGATTGGGATATATTTCAGTGACGTAGGTCTTTATATCGGCTCCTCCAGCATTGGCGGCGTATTAGACAGCATAGGTGTCAGCTAGATGTACTGCAATTCAATTAAACCCTGAGTATGGTTGTTAGTTTTTCTTTGATAATGGCAACTTTTTGGAGTTTGAAGACCGAATGTTCTATAGCAAACTATTTTTGTTTGCTCATATTGGTTTTGAGGCTACTGAGCGGAGCTTTGTAGCAATTGTGGAATGCCAAAGATTTTCTTGAGTTGTACATGCATAATTGCTTTGAGTAATTAGTGAGACATCGACCCTAGCTATAGAATTCTCTGTATAAACTAATGAAATCCCATTGCATGCATCAATTCTTGCAAATTCTAAGTGTAGGCAAGTGTTGCGATAGAAGAGCACAATATTCCCTCTACTGTTTGTCGTTTCTTGTGTCCAAGATGGCAGAATATTCTACTAGGAGGAAAAGAAGTAGCAATGAGGGCTACCTTGGAGTGCTTCCTAAGAAACCCAAGCCTGAACCTGAGGAGAACAAATCCATGTTCAGGGTTTTTCTTCTTAATGGTTTCAATTTGACTCTACAATTGGAGGATGTCGTTGAAAAGATGTCGGTCGTCGAGTTTGTAAGGACTGTTAGGAGAAAGGCTAAGAAAAAAAATAATAGAAAAGGGGTCAAGAAAGATCCACTACAGTCCCCAAGTCTATGTGGAAGATGCAATGGGAGAATGAATAATTATGGAAACATCATATGCAATGATTCTCACAACAAGCCCATGCTTGTAGCTCTGCAGGTTCATCCCTGAACTTCCTCCCCTAAATTGTTTCTTTAGTTTTTTTTATAAGTAAAAAAAAAATTATTAATATGTGCGCTACAAAAGCATTCCATGATCTCCTCAAAGTGCATTCTGTTAGAACAAATATTTCCATATCTAAATATTATTTACTGGAAAGTTTTTTTTTTAGTAACTAGGGGAATCGATAACTAGAGATGGGCTGGTACTCAAATGACATGGGTTCTAGGGATCCATTCCCACTACCACTATACCCGTAGGTTCCCCACACTCTTTGCAAGACATGGGACATGGGTAAAACCAGGTGGGATTTGATCTTGTGACCTCCAATTTACAACAAGTGACTTCATAACAACTGAACATCCAATGAGCCACACCCGTGCAGGCTATTATTTACTGGAAAGTTAACATGTCATAGATAACAAAGATTTATTCGGAGTATTTAGTGACATTTTATTCATATAGTAAGACAACGTGACTCTTTCCTCTGTTTTTTGTTTTATATTGTTTGACAGGATGGTGGTATTAACAGTGTCCACACATTTCCAGTAAAAACATGTTTATATGTGTATTTAATATGTTTATGTCTTAAAATTTAAAATTTGTGTGTTATTTTCGTTTTAATACAATGGTTAAAGAAATCTTGTCGAATACAAACACGAGTTTCCACATCAGTGAGGCAATGGTATTGTAATATAGCATTTAAATGCAAGTTTATATTCTGGTGGAAAATGTGTGCTAGATAGATTGATTGTTGATTTCCTTCATAGGACATGTGGAATGTGACTCCAGAACCACATCTCTTGGTGGAATTACCCCAAGAACATACTTTCCAGACAGTATTAGCTAATTTAATTGTATGCCCATTTTTTATTTCATAGATTATTTTGATATTTTCCATGCCTAGCAAAATGACCACTTATGTATAGGTCTAGGAATGGATTATTTATTTAATTTATAAATTTAATTGCCAGCCAACACAGTGGTTTTCCATTTATTAGGACAACTCTTTGCAAGTAGTATGGGCCAATGGACCTGGAAAAAGGTGATTGATAAGGTAAGGGTTCTTGCATTGAGTACATTCTCCCTAGGCATTAATATTTTATATGACTTGCTTATACCTGTCATATAATATAACTTTTCTATTTTCATTTCTAGCCTCTTCATCATGCTTCTTATCCAATTTTTGTATAGAAACATAAGAATACTAGACTTAACTGTCTTTGTTGTGTTCTTGCTGTACCATTCACTACTTTTATCACTCTTATGTTCTCTCTATGCATTACCCACCTCTATTTTTTAACCACTTTCCCTTTATCAGAGCTGTTTGTTTTCAGCTTTTGGCTCCATTTCTTCGTCGTTTCTTTAAATTACTATTCAAAATTGTGTTTTATTTTTCATTTCCTACCAAAATCTTGGAATTTTTTGTTCCCATTTATTTTCTACCAAACCAAAATATTGCATGAGAAGCCTTTTTTGGGTGGAAATGGAAGTGCTTTTCTTGTCATCCAAGCTTCTTCCAACCTTCTCATGGGGAAGAGGAGTCTCGAGTTTTAAAACCAAGTAAGAGCAGTTATCATTTATCCTCCATCTCTGAAGCTACCATTTGTAGTTATATTACAAGTGTATTATGATAGATTTCTTGGTTTGGCATGGGAAGCTTTGTTGGGGTTGAAACAGAGGTATATTGCCATTCTATAGCATTTGTCTTGTAGTAATATTTTTTAGGAATTGCGGTGACATTTCCACCTCGTGGCTCTTGTTTGACAAATATCTAATTTCTAGCTTAGGATTTTCCTACTGAAGATTTCTGAAGTGGATCTAGTTATTAAGGAGCAGATTGGGTTTGAACCATTCAACCCTATCTACTCTTTAATCACTAAAGCCTCCATGAGATCCTCAATTGACCCCATCTGCCTAACTTGGATTTGTTAGGCACTACTCACAGATTTTATGCCATTTTAAATCTTAATTCATCTTTCATTTTCTTTTTTAAAAGATCTGAAATTTGTGTCATTTACATGTATTAAACTTATCCCTAAAACATCAAATCACATGGTAGGTTTGCCCTAGTTTGTGGCTCGAAATTACCTTCTAGAAATATGCTTTGTAGTGCTGATTAAATATGGTCTAAAACAGAGTTAAAAGTTCCATGAGACTGCACATCAATCACAAGCACTTATTGAAGATCCAAAATCGTGGAAAGGAATGTGCCTTTCCACGGTTTTTTAAATTTTTTTAAACCTCCAATTTTCATCGCAATATCGACGAACTTTCGTCGTAGGTATCACAAAACCGTCGAAACCCCAGGTGGATTTCCATGAATACCATCTCTGTAGCGATGCGGTTTCGTGGAAAAATTACCGTTCAACTTGCAGATTTTGTCGATAGAGATTGGTTTTCCACGGTTTTGCGTGGAAGAAATTTCTGTTCAAATTCTGGAACAGAAATTTAAAATTCTGGAAAAAATGTTTAAATGTCTAAATGCAGTTATATTTCCATTGAAAGACTCCTACAACACAAGATGGCCAACTTGCAAGATTTTGAAATGGAGTTTCTATCTATGTGTGGTGATATTTCCATCCAAATACTCCCACAACACAAGCTGGCCAACTTGCAAGATTAACACTTTTTTGACAAGGAATCAACACTAGTATTCAACTCCCTAAATATGTGTCAAGGAAATCTTGTCAAATTGAACAGGGCTCTCCTTGATTTGTTTTGCAAGTAGGAGCAAATTTATATTATGAATATGAATAAATTTATTATCAATAGTGAACCCCCAAATGCAACTATTATAGGAATTTATATGTAGTTGCCATTAGAAGAAATTTGAGCACTATAAATTCACTATAGTCATTTGTGCCACTTCCCATATTTGGTTTGAACTAGAACAATGGTTTCTAAAATATATCAAATGCCACCCATACTACAAGCTGAATCAAGCGTCTGAAAACCCCCATCAAAATATGCCCATGGAGAAAATTTGCGAACCATCACTTCTCCCACCTATATAAAGTCCTAACCTTTTGGCTTCTTAGTATATTTGTATTGTTGAAATATAGTGCATACCTATGTTTTTACTTGAAAAGTAGGCATATATTTATTGTCAAATAAAACAACATTGCAAGCAATCCATATGCCCCATAAACCGGAAAGGGAATGGATCTAATTTTTAAAAAAATTTGCATGTCAAACTTGATCTTTGTACAATCCTCTACACAAGTCCCATTCCAAATATCATTATGGCCCAGGCATTATCCCATATCAACTAGGAAGATAAACATATTTTGGAAACGTTTGGCATTTCAAATTATGAAAGGATTGAGAATCGGTGTTCTAATATGGTGGATCTATTGAAGGAGAAGGGAGAAATAAGTCCCTACAAAAAGAGTACTTTTGATATGTTGGAGCAGGACTTCTACTCTTCAAGGATGTTGTATTTTTGGGTAGTTTAAAGGGCTATTGTGTAATGGGTTGGAAGAATAATATAACAACAAATGCCAATTTTTATATGGTGAATCTTGGAGATGTTTTTATTGTAAGTCTAATTCTATTTATATTAATAGTAAAAACACATGTTGGCTGAGAAAGCAGTCCCATAAGTGAAAATCACTTCCTTAGAATCAATCCAAAAGAAGCTTATTGTATTTATTATAGAACTCTAGGGTATAAACAATCTAGAAAATCTAACATCACCAAAAATACCTATGGTTGTGAAAAAAGAGAGATATGCTTGCAAGCTAATTTCTACTATAATGTAGCTCCACAATCAATGCATTTTCTCATTGTGCAATACCTCGTCAAGAATTTTTCTGTTAATAATTGATTTTAATGAGTGAGTGGAGACATCTTGATCAAGCCGGGAATTGGCATCTCCTCTTCCTACAAGCCGTGGGAAATATGATATTCAAAATTTAAATTGGTTTTGTGCCCAATGTGTTAGAAAAAGGATTACAGAGAAATAACAATAAACAAGATCTAAATACAAAACGCATTAATACATTACAAGAGAGATACCAATATAACGTGGTACACCCAAGATGGGCTACGTCCACATAGAAATTATCAGTCCTTTATTATTATATCATCCAATAAAATGGATCAATACAACCTGCAGCACACGCATTGCACTTCCTCTTCACTCTCTCACATTCTCTCTCACACAATCATAGAGGTCACTTTTACAATGCTGCAATACAATACACAATCGTATTACAATGAAACGGAATACCATGGCTTTCCTAAAACCATGGGCTCTTAAATCACCCATTATTAACCAAGTCATGACTCTAAAATTACAACATTTTACAAGGAATTTTTTCCTAAATTTTTTCTACAGGGGTGCTTCCCCCTAACCCCTTCCAGGGGGGATCCCAAAATAGTCATATCCCTCCCTTGGACCCCTCTGATGACTATAGTGGGGGGGAATCCCCCCACACGCCCCTCCCTTGTTAGGTGATGGAATTCAAACACGGTTGAAATAATAACATCTATGAATTAGGAAGATCAAGCTCCAAAACCAACAATCTCCCACTTAGAAGCTAATCGCAACAACTCCACCGTTGTTGCACATGTTGGACTATGCTATGAACCTTGGACCTAGAAAATTTATCATCTTCACCTTCACGCTTAAAGGACAATGGAAAGTGAGCAGGAACTAAGTAGAAAGTGAGCAGGAACTAAGCTTCTCTCTAATTACTACCTCTGTTAACATGTCTGTAGGATTTTAGCTAGTATGTATCTTTTGCAACTTTAATAGTTTATATTCTCAAACAGATCTTATGAAATGGTACTTGAGCTATATATGTTTAGTCTTTGAATGGAAGTTGGAGTTATTTACAAGATGAATGGCACTTTGTATATCAGTTTGCAACATGATATTATCTTTCTTCTTAACCAATTCCTCCATAAATCTCTGCAACCAAATAATATCTTTACTATCCTCTTTAGAAGCAACATATTATGCTTTCGTTGTTGAAACTGCAACAACCTTTTGTAGTTTTGAAATCCAACTTCTTGGTGTTCCACCTACAATAAAAACATACCTTATGGTTCTCCTCATGGTTCTCCTCTTAGTGTCTTTATCACCATCCATATCTACATCAACTTATCCCTGTAGAACAATGTATGAACCTCCAGAAATAATGCATGAGAAGTGGTACCTCTCAAATACCTGAGAATCCATTGTACTTCCCTCCAATGCTCTTTACCCAAATTGTTCATATACCTACTCACAACACCCACTACATGTGATATATCTGGCCTTGTGCATACCATAGCATACATCAAGCTACCAACTGCTGATGAATAGGGACCTTGGACATGTATTCTATATTCTCCTATGTCTTGGGACACACCTCCTTATGTAGTTTTAAATGGCTAGCCAAAGGTGTACTAACTGGTTTTTCATTCTGCATTCCAAATCTCTCCAACATCTTTTCTATGTACTCACCCTGAGACAATTTCAATTTATGATATTTCATGTCTCTTGTTATTCTCATACCAAGGATTTTCTTTGCAGCACCCAAATCATTCATCGCAAAGGATTTCGCTAGTTTCCTTTTGAGAACATTTATATCATGCATGTTAGACCCTGCAAAAATCATGTCATCCACATACAATAACAAGATAATATATCTTCCATTATCTAGGTTCTTGAAATAAACAAAGTGGTCAGAATGACATCTACTCTAACCTTGTTATGTCATAAACTTATCAAACTTAAAATACCATTGTCTTGGAGCTTGTTTTAGGGCATACAAGATCTTCTTCAACTTGCAAACCAAATTATCCTTCCCTTTGACCTCATACCCCTATGGCTACTGCATATAAATCTCTTCCTCCAATTCCCCATTGAGAAATGTCATTTTTACATCTAACTATTCAATATGCAAATCTTCTACCGCCACTATACTTAAAATATTCCTAATTGAAGTAATTTTAACAACAGGAGAAATATTTCATCAAAATCTATACCTTTATTTTGTGCAAACCCCTTTACAACAAGTCTAGCCTTGTACCGCTTCTTCCCTCCTTCTTCTTCCTTCAACCTGTAAACTCATTTATTTTGCAATGTTCTTTTACCTGCAAGAAACTAAACCAAATCCCAAGTTTGGTTTCTTACCAATGAGTCCATCTCCTCATTCATGCCTTGATCCTACTTCTTTCTAGTTTCCACCTGTATTGCATCTTCATAACATTCTGGTTCACCAGAATCAGTCATTGATAAATAATACTGTGAAGAATAGAATCGTTCAGGGGGTATACTTATCCTAGTATATCTTCTTACACTTGCAAAAGTTTGAGGTACCTATTGTTGCTTTTGATTTTCTGGTACCTTTGGAACTTCATTTTCTTTGATTTCATCAATAACTATGTACTATGTGTTTTTGTTTTCTTTTTTTCTTTCCTTGAAATTGATCTTTGTACATAACATTTTCATTTAATACTACATCTCTACTCCTAATAATTTTATGATTTTCATAATCCCATAAGCGATAACCAAAATCATCAACTGTGTATCCAATGAAGGTGCATTTCTTGGATTTGGCCTCAAGGTTTGTTTATTTTCTTTATCAATATGGACAAATGCTTCACAACCTAAATTTCTCATAAATGAGTACTTTACCTTTTTACCTATCCATGCCTCCTCTGGAAATCCACCATCCAATGTACTTGAAGGCCCTCTGTTTATTAAGTAAACAACAGTATTTACAACATCATCCCAAAACTATAAGGGAAACCGTGCATGCAATCTCATACACCTTGCACACTCCATGATCGTCATATTTATCCTTTATGATGCACCATTTTATTGCGGTGTTATTGGGATAGTCTTCTCTCTACGAATACCATGGTATGAACAGTAATTATCAAACTCCTTGCCACAATATTCACCTCCATTATAAAATCTAAGACACTTCAATATTTTCCCTCTCTCATTCTCAACCAAAGCTTTCCACTTCTTAAAAGTAATAAACACATCAAATTTCTATCTATTGTAATAAACCCAAGTTTTTCTAGTTGCATCATCAATAAAAGTAACATAATAATGAGAGCCACGAAGATATTGTACGTGAGTCAGTCCCCGTACATATGTATGCACAAGCTTTAATTTTTCGCTCTTCTTCTATTTCCCAACCCTAAAAATATGACTCCCTTTTGTTTTCCATAAACACAGTTCTCACAGAATTCCAAACTTACCTGCTTCAGATCTGGAAGCAATTTCTGCGAGTGAAGAATATGCATCCCCTTCTCACTCATGTGTCCAAGCCTATGATTCCACAACGTTGCACCTATTTCTATGGAAGCTACATAGATATAATAATCAGTATTATGAGAACATAAATACAATGTACCTATCCTATCTCATTTTTCTATTACCATTTCTCCTTTAGTGATATTCCACCACATTTTTCAAAATGTAGACAAATAGACACTATCTCCCAACTTCCCTATTGAGATCAGATTTATTTTCATAGAAGGAATATTCCTTACATCCTTTAGCAGCCATTCATTTCCATTATTTAACTTAATATGTACCTTACCAACAATACATGGTTCATCATCCCCCAATAAAACATTTCCAAAATCACCTGGAACGTAATCATGAAATAATTTCCTATGGGGTGTAGCATGACGTGAATCCAATAATCTCTAGTATTATCTAACGCAAGAATCAAAGCATCTTATAGCACATCACCTGCTACATTAGCTTCATGATTAGTCTCCTGCTACCCGTCTCCTTTCTTCTTTGGAGCTATGCAGTATCTCTTCACATTTCCTCTCTTACCACATTTCTAGCACTCTATATTTCCTATTATGGACTTGGATCTGCCCTTTCTAGACTTGGTGTGATTACCCAGGCTCTTTCCTCTCTCCATTTCTCTTCACATGATCTCCATGGCCAATGCATCACATGATGTCTCACCTATGCTTTTTCTTTGCATTTCCTCGCTAAGAATAACCAACAACATCATCAAATTTAAGAGTGTTTGAACCGAAGATAGAATTACTTACAACCATGACCACGCCATTCCATCTTTTTGGAAATGAGCACAATATTAGAAGAGCCCTAGCCTCATCATCAAATTTCACTCCTACATAACTTATATGATTAGTAATCATATTAAATTAATCTAAATGATCGGCAATAGATACACCTTCTAACATCCTCATATTAAACAAACAATTCATTAGAAATACCTTGTTAGAATCTAAGGGTTTTTCATAGAGATTGTCTAATGTGCTCATCACATCTCCATCATATTTTCTTTTGAAATATTGAAATCCACCGATGAAGCCAAGCATAGTCGTATTGTTCCCAGTGCCTTTCTATCAAGAACCTTCCATTCTTCATCCTTCATAGTTGTTGACTATTTTGTTTTTCCACCCAATGGTAGGAACATATCCTTCTAGGACATATAGTCCTCCATTTGCATCTTCCATAACTGGTAGTTTTGGTCATTAAATTTCTTGACCCTAAACTTTCCTTCAACAATAAACAAGATGTAGATATTCCCACTGGGGTTAGAGCAATTGGTAATGATTAATTGAGATGATAATTTGTAAATGGAAGGTCGTGAGTTCAAATACCCCATCGGTGCTAGCTTACAAAAAAATAAATAAACAAGATCAAGATATAAAACACATTAACACATTATAAGAGAGACACCAATATAGCATGGTTCACACAAGATGGGATACGTCCAAACGGAAATTTCCATTCCTTAGTATACCGTCTAGCAAAATGAAGGAATACAACTTGCAGCACACGCAATGCACTTCCTATTCACTCTCTCACAGTCTCTCACACATAATCACATATATCACTTTTACAATTCTATAATACAATACGCAATTGTATTTCAATGCCTTCCTTTTATAAATGGAATACCATGGGAAAACACCATGGGCCCATAAATCACCCATTATTGACCAAGTCATGACTCTGAAATTACAACATTTTACAAGGTATTTTTTCCTAAATTTTTTCTACAGCAACACTGCCCACAAAACCCCACTAAGGGGGGATCCCAAAATAGTCTCCCCCCAACCCCCCCCCCCCCAAACCNATCTGTGTCTCTCACTATATAATCCATCAAGAAAGGTATTATAAAACCCAATATTTTTTTAACTGATTTCCTAGAATGTAGCTTCAGTGGATACATTAAGTTGTAGAAAAGATGATGAGCTTCTCAAAAGTAGCCTTAATTTATAAATGAGAAACTTTATTTGCTAGTGTAGACCATTGATTGATTAGTGATGGGTAGTAGAAAACGAACAAAAATATTTTGTTAAATTGATTGTTATGACATTTGCCACTATTTTCTTCCCCTTTGCTTGTGAACAATGCAAGGTTCAATTTTGCATTATTGCATCATGCCCTAAAACCCTTTGAAACTCACTAACACACTCTTGGGATGTATAATGTTGTTGTAATCTTATTCCTTATAGTCAAAAGACATGAAGTCCCTTTTACTTGTAACAATCCCAATCTTATTCCATACCGTCAAAATAGATTAAGTCCCTTTTACAAATAATCTCATGTATATGGAGCTATATTACTAGAAATTCTATAGTAGGTTACTATTTCTCCATGAAATGGAACATGATGGGAATGGTGTTTGGGCGTTTCTATTCCCATGGTGCCATTTTAAAATAACAACCATGTAATTGAAAAAAAAAAAGCAAAACACGTAAACCTTATATGTCGATGTAGCTTGATTTTGAACACTTATACATTGCATATGGTAGATTAATTGAATCTCAAATGGATATGAATTGACCCAATTATTTCTTATTTGCAAAGGCATAAAGTTTGTGTGTGTGGGGACTCTAGAGAATGTATGCCCAAGTTTATATTTTAACTTTCCAATGGGAATAAAAATAAATAATTATATATGTATATAATTGAATGATAGGATGATTTACATTGAATGGGACCAAAAAATAAGTATAGCCTAAGGGTCTCCTTTTGTTATATTTTCTCAAACCATGATCAACAGGTTCTGTTATCTAAAGAATTCCTACATGAATATAAACAATGCAAAACATAGAGCTACTTAAAATTGAACTATGTAATTAATGCTAAACTTTATAAACACATACAGTAGAACATATATTACAGAAACACAATAAATTAATGGTCAAAACCTGTTTATGCTTTTCATTACTTCTCAATATGAAAATATTCTACAGGAAAATAATGATCTACTGAATTTCAAACTGAATGAATAAAACATATATCCCCACCTTCTCCTTTATAAACTAGAAGGCACACTAAATTTGGACACATACACAACACCTTAATTGCAAATATTAAACCCAAACCCTAAAGCACTTTTCTTGCATGGATATATGAGCATTAGTAAGATTGTTAGCTTGTTCATTTTGTGAAGCATCCTGAGGTGATGTTTATGGAATATTTTGGAGGAACATACATCAAAGAAGAGGTTTCCCCACCCATTCAGTATTAATATTGCTTTTGGAAAGGTTGGTTTTTAAATGGTTCTCCTTGGAGAGTGCCCAAGATCTAGATAAGGACAAGTGCCATCTAAATTTTGTATGGGACCTGAACTTAATGAGATTTGGTGTGTCCATGCATGAATGAACAAAATGAAATTTGTTAGGTACAGAGTGTGGTATTTAACAAATTGGTAAAGCCTTGACATGGAACCCAGCATGGAATTTTAAGGATTAAAATTGACAGTAATGCAATTGGATTGATTGATGTCCTCTTAGGCCCATTGTTATGTTGCAAACAATTTATGCATTTTCTAGCAATGTGTTTCTACATTTGAGAATATCACTAAAAATTTCTTAGAAAATAGTGGATTGTTTATACTGCAAGAGTGATTGTATGTTATTTGCATCTAAAATGATAAAACGGTTGTTTTTCTCAAATGTAAGTTTAACTATTTACATTCATATGGTGTTTAACTTGGTATGAATTTTTTATTAGAGGATTCCCTGAGTATTCATGGTTCTATAAAGAATAGAATACATGTGTATTTTTATTCCCTTCCATTCAAAATACAAGAAACAAATTTAAAATGTGAAAATCAAATATATTTGTTCTCTTGTTTGGATTTACTTTAGTTTTGAAGTTAACTATTTGCAAGAAGTTTGGTTGGGAAACGATAATGGAGGAGTCTTTCTACAATTGCAACGAGAGAAATGGCCATCATGGGAATAGATTATCATCAATATTGAAGATGGATTCCTTGTGATGATTCCAAGTAGGTGTTAAGATCTTGCTGGAAATTTTAGAGCATTAATTGTAAATTCAGGTGTATGAATATAATAATTATTTGAGTGTATTAATTCCAGATAACAAAGGGATGAAAATTACAATCTCAAAAAATAGTATATGAATTTATTATTTCCTGTACAATTTCCACGATGCCTATAGATATCAGATCCTGGTTTCAAAAATATTATCAAGTTGAACCTATTTCCTAAAGAAAAGGGGACATAATTGTCGAGTAATTGAGACTCTTTATCATCTACTTTGATGTTACATATACCATCTACTTTACCATATAATTGATACATAATTTTCGAGTGTCTTTGAACCTATTGAAGTTCTGAGATAGAAGCACATGAAAAAAAGAGAACATAAAAGTAGATGGTAAATTTTACCTTAATGGTTGATGTGAGTAAAAAAAACCACCTCATTTGCTGAAGCACGTGGTATTCGTGAGTGGGATAATGTGATACGTTAAGAGAAGAAGTATCTCATCAAAAATAAGACATGGGACTTAGTTGAATTATCAGCTATCAAGAAACCAATTGGTTGTAAATGGGTGTACAATGCTAGAGGGATTTGATTATGAAAAGATATTTGCACCTATTGCAAAATAAAATCAATGTTTTTATTGTTGTCAATGGTTTCCTAATTTGGTGGGATGTTTATCAAATAGATGTCATGTCTACCTTCCTCAATGGTGACTATTTTTCTAAATAGGATGATGTGAGGTGTTTTTGAGGCTTTAGTTCTAAGGAAAGACTCTCTATTGTGATTTGGGTTGTACCTTGTCATGGTTAGGTTGTGGTTGTCAACATTGATAATTTTGTGTATCCTTACCCAATTACAAAGTTAAGGGAGGATGTTGTGATTTAATTTTAACTTGGTTAAGAATCCTTTATGCCAAATTTAAATATTTGTGCCCCTAATTCAAGCTTAAATGGGGATGTTGGTGTACTTAAGGCAATATTTACTTGTAGTTCTTGTGATTATAAGCCGGATTGATGGTTGTTAGATGGTCTCTATGGTCCCATGATGTTGGTTAATTAATTGGAATGTGTGGTCCCAATTTATGGGTTTTGGGGAAATTAAATAAACCCCACTCTTATAAATCCACAAGGCCTTACCTCACATGTAATCACTTTAACACCTAGAATTGAACATTATATGAGCTTATTGTTGAAAGTGGAGTTTTTTCCCTATAGGGTTCTCATGCTCTTGTTATTTTCACTAATAAATTTGGTCTCCAAACTCTATGAGAGTTCGATGAGTTTTAGCATTAGATAGGGGTCCTCTCAGACATCTGCCAAGTGTCATCATCAGGATGTTGTTTAAGTGACATGAAATGATATCACTTATGCAATTTCTTAGGCCAACTTTTCTCCTAGCTTCAATATCTTCTAAAATTTCTATTAAATGTCAACAAGTGATGTCACAATACATCGGTCTTGTGTCGAAAAAGGGAGGTCAAGTGACCTGGAAGTGATTCCCACCAATTGTCTAAAACTAGGCATTTTCAAATTAGATTTAATATCAGTGGAGTGTCCAAAAAGAGACATTTTGTACATAGACATAACATTGGCTTTACATCCAAAAAGAGATGTCTGAAATTGCATTAAACTAAAAACAATGTGGATGATCTGTTGATGTAATGTCTAATATTGATTGGGTAATCCACGTTAGAGTTATTCTATCGACGTTTAACCCACAACACTCAAATTTTAGTGGAACATCTAAAAAGAGACATGTTCAAAGTATATGTAACGTCGGTTAAAAGTCCAAAAAGAGATGTGTGCAAAGTATACTTAACGTTGATTGAATATCCAAAAATAGATGTCTACAATTGCATTGACAAAAAAATGTGGATGATCCATTGAACTAACATTGAGTATTATGTGGATAATTGACATTAGATTTATGCTACTGGCATTCAACCCACACAACTCGAACATCAGTTGAACATCCAATAAGGAATGTTAATGCATGATGCATTAATTCTTGGTTTTGAAGGTTTGTCAAAGATGGGGAGATGTTCCATAGGCAATGTAATTATGTAGTTGATATCCTAAAGAGGTTTACAGTGGATGCTTACAAATTTATGGCAACACCAATGATCACTAATTTGGATAAGGTGATAGCTTCATATTCATAGTTGGTGGACCCTACGTTCTGTGGAACTTAGTTCAATAGAGGAAAAATACCTAGTAGCTAGTAGAACTAGTTGTGAGGGGATTTGGTTTCACAAGTTGCTTATAAAGATATTTGGTCAGAAGTTGAATCCCATGGTGATATATTCTGATAATCAATGTATCAAAATATCTCATAATCCAGTATTTCATTATAGGTCCAACCACATAGATATCATATATCACTTCATAGGAGACAAGATTCAAAAGACAACAATAAATATCCAGTATATTCCCATATATTAGTAGGCAGTTGTTATTTTGACCAAGCCCTTAGTGAAAGGGAATTTTGAAGAATTCCAAGACAAAGTTGGATTGGTGCAAAATTATTTCCTCATTAAGAGGGAGTGTTGAGAAATGTAGCTCTAACAAGAACTTATTACATAGGTTTCAATGTGAACATGCAAAAAGTGGTTCAAGACATTTTGTAAAGTAACCACTTATGAAAAGTAAGAATTATTTCTATTTTATAATTTTTCTTAGGAAAAAGTGAAAGTCTAATGTTTAGAATTTGACTTAGTTATAAGAGTTTAATAAAGTGTATTTAAAACATTACTAATTTAGAATAGATTTAATCACACCTGTACATATCAAGATTCATAGAAAATGTGGTTAAGATTAAGGAGGTAAGAGTTTTGGAAAAGCATGAAAGATAAACAATATAAAGAGGTTGGGTTAGTTGAGAATATCTAATAAGCAGGAGAGGAGCCATATTTCAGGATGAAGGAGAAGAGAAAGGTCGTATAAATTTTACTTATGTTGCTCATATAGCTAATTATTCTATGGTGAAGTGACAAACTTAGTCCCTCCCTTATTATAGTCATGACTCCATTACCCCATGACTGACATGCACTAGTTTCTCCATCTTTTCTCTCCTTGCACTTGTCCTTCACCTTCTTGACTTATCCTTATCCTTGTTCCCATTTCCACCCCTTTCCATACACCACTAACCATACATTTTGTTAAGGATTAATCTTCTTATTTGAACTAGATCCATAGACTTGTCAATATTATTCAGGAATGCCCCATTGAGTTGGAGGAATCAACCTGAAGAGAGAGGGAGATCTTATAAGGTGGCAATGGGTAGAATTCCTAAAGTTGCACAATACTATCTACTTGAAGCTTGGTACTTTACATCATATAAGGAGTGTTGGATTTTGTTGAAACACATCCCAAACCCTAGCTAGGGAATCCACAATCACTACAAACTTATGTTGCATGAGAACCACTCTCAAGGGTTTAGGAGTCTATACCCAATGTTCTCACACTTCCAAGAGCTTAGTCCCTCCTTTAATACATGATCTACAAAAATTATCCAAATAGAAACCATCACACTAACGATCAATCTCTAAGATACAAAGTAGTTGTCAATAACAAATACATTATCTTCCCTTTATATATACTAAGGTGAGTGAGGAGAGAATCAAAACCTGGACCAAGTACACAAGAAACCCTGGGTGAATGAACACACAAAGTCCCAAATGAAGCACTCCTCAAAGCATGGTGTCCACATGCCGCACTAGGATTTTTTCAACCCCTAATGTGGTGCACATGCCAAGCTAGGTGTCAATATGTCTAGTGCTCATCCAAGATGGTGCACCTCCAATCAATGGTTCCACAAATCAAGTACTCCTCCTCAAACTATGTGAAAAGTCGTTACATGTTCTTATGTCCAAGTTCCTAACACCCCCCTACAAATGATTACTCCATGATTTCCAAGCACACATAGTGTGCCCTTGTAGAAAGTGCCAAAAATGTCACATGTGTTAATTACCCCTTTAAGAATTGCACCTCCCTAGCATTGATCCCACGAAAGTATACACCCAATCTAAGCTCTCTAAACGTAAGTAAAAAATAAACAAGGGTTTAAAAAACCATAAACCCTTCACATCCCTCTAAGCACTCTCCTATCTTGGTGAAAACAACTTTAGAGCAACCAAAAGCTAACAGAATTAGTGTAATAACAAACTTCCAATGGCAATAGAATAGTTTTTATGGGACATTCTTTTTTCCTATGCTTCATGGGTTGTTTTCTTCCTTTTAGACCTAAAAATAAGTTGGCTACACACCAAGGCCACAAGTTGGTTGTATCCAAAGGCCAAGGTCAAAGAGGCTCTACAAATATATATATGGCCAAAGGAAAAGATCATAGAAGCTATGATACCAACATAATGAACCAACCTAGTTCACCAACTAAATATCCAATAAAACTAGGATAGTGTAAAGAAATACATATAGAATATAAAATATAAAATATAACTGATATTAATGAATGTGATGGTTTACAAGACCACATGTAATGATATAAGTATCACTAACTAGTAACAGGGGTGAGGGGTCGTATAAGTATCACTAAATAGTAAATACGAGGTTGAAAAGATACCTTCCTACTTGATGTTGATTCATTTCCCTTGGTTGATTGAAGCATTTCATGTATTAATCCTACACTTCCCAAACAATTGAACCACAAAATGAATTGCCCAAATAAGCCAACTACAAACAATTAAAATAAACAATATATATTAACCAAACATTTAAACATATAATTCTTTCACGCAAATACCATTTTAAATTTAACATTCACAAAAAGATCATTTTCGACTGAACTTTGTATTGTTTTTCGCTTTGAATTGCAAAATATTTTTTAACCTAAAACCATGGTACATTATGCATTTGTTTTCCTTTCATTCTCAAATAATTATCCCACTTTGTGTAATCCTTTATCAACCGTTTGGGTAAATGAGAAGTAGAATCAAAGCATATATTTACTCTACTTTATCCTTGCATTTTTTACAGCTATATTGGTACCAAAGTGCTTGTTGGGCATGGTTGATCTCATAAATACTGAATGCGTGAATCTCATGTCAACGACACACTTTATCATGCACAAGTGTCAATGCATATGCCCACATAGCCTTTTTTTTTTTTTAATACTATCTTGGCCAATAAAAATGAATCCTAAAGGCCTTTGACTACAACTCCACATTTCATTAATAATCCCACTACAATGTTTTGTCCTTATTGGCGACATATTCCTTAAGGTACTTTTCAATATGGCATGATCATTTTAGTCTGTGATTTTGGGTTTTGTTTCTCCCATTTCAAGTATGTGATATGCACCATATATAAAACCATGGATTACACCCTTAATGGTAGTGTTGGTAGGCATGACGAGAAGCATTTATGATATTTATGTTTGGTCATTCTATAAGCCTTCATTATGGAAGGTAAACGATAGATTGGTAGCATATTTCAAAGCTTAAAATACACAGACACGCATCAATCATATAGCACTGTATTTGACATTTTTATATAAGGTAGAGGTTATTTGTAATTTTTGGATGGCATCAAATAATGGAAAGCAAATTTATATAACACTCTTTTGGGTATTACATGGAACCCAACTTACATGATGAATACACTCCCTTTGAAGGATACACATGATTGCAAGACATTAGCAACCCATTTAGAGTGTTGGTCATGATTGTTTGGGGTGTATGCAACATGTAGAGAAGGACTTTTTGGTTGTTGTTTATGATGTTATGCCTACATATTATAATCAAACTTAACATATTAGATTTCATTTCATATATTTAAGAATGACCAACAAGTTGAGAATCCAGGTTGACATACTTTAGAGTGTTATGATATTCCTATGATGTAGAAGAAGCAAATCTCACCATGCTAGTTTTCTATTCATAAAATATGATATATGTTGAGCATGTTGAGAATTTATGAAAGTGGTGTTCATCATATATTACTCAAAACTGGAAACTCATTCTCAAGTTAGCATAGATGATGAGACTTGAGTGACCTTCAATGCTTTTCCTACATACTAAAGATTGAACCTTCATTATTGGTATGAATGGTTAACGATATTAATTCTTAACTATATTGTAATTCCAAAATGGTGTAATTCAAAAAACAAACAAACAAACAAACAAACATATCTTGACCCAAAACTCAACATAATTACCTCGATGGTATTAATGATCCAAGAAATAATGAAAGTGTCATCATTAAGTGTGCATTAGACCATGAAAGAAGTAATGTATTTTATGTGTGTGTTTTAGATGGTGAGCCAACAATGAACACCCATAGTAAGGAAATATCAAATCAACTTTAAATATGCCATATCTTCCTAATCTTATCAATGAAATTTTCAGCTCTTATTGCTTCACCAGTGATGTCTTCCCTCACTCACCCCTTCTTCCCATTAAAAACATCTAGAGGTGAAGGTGGAAGATACCTAAAACAAGTTTCAAAAGGGGAATTTCCAATGGAAGTGTAAACTTCTCTATAATAAGGGTGTCAGATATAGATTAGATTTTCATCCCAAATCTTCAAATGATTCTAATTGTAACCCCTCAAAAGTTGCACCAAAGTCTTGTTGAGTACTTCGATTTGCCCTATCATTTGTGGATGAAATCATGTAGATCTCTTCATCTTAGTGTGCATCTTCTCCCAAAGTGTACTTCAAAGTGTACTGATAAATATGGTATCCCTATCTAATATGATGCTCCTTAATATCTCAAAGCTCACCCAAACCTATTAAAAGAACACGTTTGTTACTTCTTGTCCTTTTATGGCCTTTTTACAAGGCATAAGAATGCACATATTGTTGAATCTATCAACTACCACAAATAAATAGCCATGTCCCTTCCTAGTGGTTGGAAAACCATCGATAAAATCCATGGAGATGTTCTCCCATGGGATCATTGGAACAAATA
This sequence comes from Pseudotsuga menziesii, assembly GCA_001517045.1. Lineage (NCBI taxonomy): Eukaryota > Viridiplantae > Streptophyta > Pinopsida > Pinales > Pinaceae > Pseudotsuga > Pseudotsuga menziesii. The sequence goes on from LPNX011178676.1 coordinate 303,979, forward strand.
AGGGATGGTATAAACCTTGATTCCTATTACTAGGCCTACTTGTACAACAAACTATGCATCCTCTGATATACCAAGCTACATATTTTTGAATTATAGGCCAATAAACATATCTTTATAAGTTGGAAACTTTATTCCTAACACCAAATTTCCCTACAATTCTAGAGGTGTGATACTATCTCATGAGTTGCAATCTCTCACCTTTAGGAACATAGAGCTTGTTTAACTTGTAAAGTAACCCATCCTCAAGATGATAATCATCCTTGTTGTCACCTTCTCGGCCTACATGGAATTGGCCTTCTGGTTGTTGAAATACCTCCTTGAAGTCCTCATCCTTTGTGTATTCCTCCCTATATGCGTCATGGGTGAAAGGATCCATATGCATAATAGTACCCAAACACGTGAACTTGGTTGTAGGTGGTTTGAGAGCGCATCTACCATCTTGTTTGTACTTCCCTTATTGTGTTTGATGATTAAATGGATTTTTTGTAAGAATCCCATCCACTTGTAGTGACATGTTTGTTGTAGCTTACTCTAGGCCTACATATATTGCAACGGCTAGTGATCAGTATGAATAATGATCTCTTTTCCCATCAAATAGTGCTTCCACTTATTAACATCTTGGACCAAGTCACAAAGTTCCTTATAATATGTAGGGTAGTTTAGGACTCCACCCTAGAATATTTTAGAATGATAACATATTGTCCTCCCTCCTTACATCAAGCTTATTCCATAGCATACCCACTTGCATCTATGTCCAATTTGAAAGTCTTATGTGAGTTAGGAAATATGAGAACTGGTTCTTGATCAATCTTTCACTTGAGCTTTTAAATGGCATTATGTTGATTATTTCTCCATTGGATCCCCTTGTTGTTCGCTATTATGGAATGGGGAGGTACAACCACATCTGAAATGAGAGCTATGAAACTTTTAAGGTACTATGTTTCCCCCAAAATGATCCTAATTTCAATGACATTTGTAGGAGTAGGCCACTTGGTGATTCCATCCATCTTTGTGGGATCAATCTTAATTTATCCTCCAACAATCACATACCCGAAGTACACCAATGACTATTGAGTGAACTCTCATTTATTGAGATTAGCTAACAACTGATTCTTTTTCAAAGTATCTAACACCTGCTTAAGGTGTGATATATGCTCTTCCATGTTAGCAGTATAAGCTAATATATAATCTAAATATATTGTTGCAAATGAATCTATGAAAGGGCGCAATACAACATTCATCAAACATAAATGTAGTTGTTTATTTACACAAACCAAACAAAATTACTAACCATTCATATAGATATTGCCTAGACTTGAAGGTGGTCTTCCAGGTGTCTTCCTCCTTAACTCATACCTGGTGGTCTCCTGATTTGAGAGCCAATTTGGTGAAGTACTTGGCATGTTGCAACTAATATAGAAAATCATTGATCTTGGGCGAAGGGTATCGATTATTGAGGGTGATCTTATTCAGAGCTCTGTAGTCAATACACATCCTCCAATTCCCATCCTTATTGGGTACTATGATAATAGGTGACCCACAAGATGAGGTCCTTGGTCAAATTTCTCCCTACTCTAGTAGTTGTTGAAATTGTTTCTTCACTTCTTTTGCTTATAGAATATACTTGGTGAGCTCTAGTAATTCTTGGTATTGAGAACCAAGATATACTAAGGTCCTTGATTTAATTATCAACCAAGGAACATGGTATAGTGAAACATCCTACACTATGTATGCATTTAATATCCTCTCACTGTTTTGATAGGTTTCTTTCTTTTGGGTGTGTTGTAGCTACAACTTTTTCCCAAATTTTTTAAAATTTTGGACCCTCCTCTTAATTTATCTTGCTTGGATTTATTTGGTTTCTTGAACTCTGTTTTTTCCCTCTGCTATAAATTTGGATTGTTTGAAGTTGAATTGAGGTAGACTGCTTTCCTTCATTTTGGAAGTTGAATGATTACCTTTTGTCCAGCTAATGCTTTTGAATATGGAGTTTAAAGTTTGGATTTGAAAATAAGGGCCTTTTGATTTAAAAATGATTTCCTTTATCGCTATCAGAAGTCTATTTATGTGTGAATCGGGGTGGTAGTTCTCTATGTAGCCGCTGTTGCGGAGGGTAAGTAATGAACGTCTCGATGGACAGTTCTTATGTTCGCCGATGCGCTTTTATCTAAATTGTTTTTGGACAGTCGGTGATTTTATTTTATCACGTTCAAAGCATTATGCTTCTATATCACCACCGTTTCGGAGGACAAATAGAGAACGGGCCGATGGATAGTTTTACTTTCGCTAATTCCATGGTTTTATTGGTTCAAACCTTTTGCTTTATGGTGATTTTTTTTTCACTATCGGAATGTTTTGACAAATAGTCGGGGTTCTAGTCTCGAGCGATGCTGCTGTTTCAGAGGCCTTGTTGTTTGTCTCACCGACACTGCGGAGATGCTTAGTTCTAAACTCGTCGATCCGTAGTCCTTATTTCTTCTGATCACCGATGATTTCCTATTGTCGTGGAAGCCATAGTCAGTCTGTCTCTCGTCGTTGCGACTGTGTAGTACACTATCTCTCTGACGTTTAGTTGGTTTATCTACCGACGCATTACTAGTTGGTCCTCCGAGCCTCCGACCGCTGATGTTTTCAGTTGGTCGCAGAGCCCATAGTTTGTCTGTCGCCCGCCGTTGTGTCTCCTTAGTGAACTAATCATCCGATGCTATAGTGGTTTCGACCACTGATTGAGAGTTTTTTCTCACCTTTTTATGTGATTTTAATCTATTTTATGATGGCGAAGTTGTTTCATGGGTTTTGGTCGAGTCTACTTTTCTCTAAGATGAGGAGCGCAGTTTAGGGTTCAGATTGGTGGTTACATTATTGTGATTCATGCTTTCTTCGGAGGATTTTGAGTTAGTCCAGATGCGGCCTAGATTGAGATAAAGAGTCTGTTTTTCGAGCTTGTGATTTTAGTTTGGACAGTGGATTTAGTGGATTTCAAGATACAAACTTGCAAGATTTTCTTTGCATTATCATTTTTCTTTTCATGCATTAATATTGTTAATCGTTCATTTTACAGGATGTATGTTTTGATACAGTTTGTGTTACTTTTTCAAATGCTAAGTGGTCTAAGAACAGGCTGTGTTTATGATAGAATGATTGCTGCTGCAAACAAGATATGTCTAAAATGGAGGCAGCAAGTAAGGAAGTGGCTGAAGAATGAAGAAGCAGAGATAGAGAAAAGAAGAAGAAAGTGAAGGTCTAAGCTCAACAGGATCTAAAAAAGGACCAATGGATTAATAAGCATAATCAATAGCAGCAAAGGCCTAGGCTTGAGAAAAGTTCATCGGCGACCAAGCTGGTCCCTCTTTATAAAAGTGCAATTAAATTTTAGTTTAATGTAACGTATTGTATAGCACTCACTAAAAGACAAAATTGTGGATTTAAATGGTTGGGGAGCCCAAAGGTCACCGGAGGGCAACCCAAAGGTTTTGCAATTTTGTATAAATATAGGAGAGTTAGATGTAAATATGGACTTTTTCCCAAATAGATTTGTGAGTGTATGTTGTAAGAAGAACTATTTCCTTTTGCAATAAAGAATTACAAGTTTCTTGTTGGAGAAAGCTTGGTGGAATTTTTTCAAATGATGTGCTATGGATCTGTTGAATGTGAACTATTCGGTTTTCAGCTTGTGTCCATTAACTGTGAGATCATTCTAACTCTTTGAACCTATGTTCTTGTTATGAATGCACTCTAGTTTATTCTATGAAATTTCCACTATGAGTAATGAAGGATTTTCATAAACAATAAGCTATCTTGTTGTTCATATATCTATTATTGTTCATGTGTTTTGAAATAAGTAACAGCTACCTGTGATTTTTCTTAATGCATGCGCAGAAATACATTACTCATTGATAAATGATAATATTGCTCCCTAGGGATAGGTTAGATAGTTATTTTTATTTTCTGGTTGTGTGTGATTTAGATGCGAGAGAGTTAAGACAAGAGGTAAGAACCTGCGCATCACATTGTGACCACTCCTCGTATTCTCTATCAATCTGCATTCTTAGATAGGCACTTGCACATCATACTTAAATTTAAAAAACTAAAATATACACGGTGGACCGGGCCATAACCGGTAAAACCTTTATTTTGTTCCTTGACATACGGTAGCCGGACCGTAAACCAGACAGATTCCCCATACCAAACAGTAACGGGCTAGTTGGGAACGTTTACTGGGGAGAATCCCTAACTGTTGTTACCTACGAATTTCCAGGCCTCAACGGGGTGGTTTTATTCTTGGGTATGATGTGTAATATTAATGTTATGAAACTAAAAAATCATGCATCAATTACCACGATGAGTTCATTTAACTAGTTCAACTAGTATACATAATTTCTCAGCCAAGAAATGAAAAAACAATTAAAATCAAACTCCTAATTACAAAAATAAATGCTAATATTATCTCCTCCAATCAACCCACCACATTTTTGAGAAAATCAAACCATGGGAGAATCTAGGAGCATTAGTGAAGCTCACAAATCAAATTTGGTGCAAAATTGACAAAAAAAACATCAAATGAAAGACAAATTACACACACAATGTGAACTGGAACAAGATAATTTTGGATTTTATAACCATGAAACATGTTATTATCAGGTATATATTACAACATAGGAATTTTTTGAGGCTTTGGAAGCCAATTGTGAGTATAAAAGTCAAAATTGCCAAAATGGCATCAAACCCCCCTAGGTGTGCCAATCATGTCCCAAATCACCCCAAACAACCATGAATTGTTGAGTGGACATAGATGATGTGTTGTGGGTCAATTATTACACCTTGGAAAGCGTGTGCATGGAAATATGGGTGGTTTAGAGTCTCAATGCAGCATTTAATGCACCAAATCAAGCCAAAATTGGCCAAAATCCCACTCTAGCGCTCCAAGTCAACTTTCTTGTCCACATTCAATGAAAGGGAGCACACAAAAAATTATGGGGGTGCACATGTGGCTGGTTGAATGATTTGGAATTCTCATGTGGGTGTGAAATCCCCAATATGACTTGGCATTTGTCCAACTAAGCACCCCTAGTCCACCACATAGTGTATTAAAGCTTAAAAGCAATAAACTTGACTAAGTAGTGTAATTAGGTACTAATGAGTGGATTATTGTTCTAACACCCTCCCTTAATCCAACAACTAAGTATAGCTCACAAAATTATGGAGGCCTTGGCTACAATGGCTCAAGTCACCTCAAATACATAATTCATAAATTACAATTTTATTTGTCCATATGAACTGAGGAAAAGAAGGAAAACCTCATGGGACAAAACCTTCCCTCAAGAATGGACATGGGGCTGGACCTACAACAAATAACAGCAAATTAAGATCCTTTACTCACCCCAATTAAATATCTCAGGTAGGTGAAGGTCTTCTCTGTGAAATCCTTGGTAAAAATATCAGCAGTTTGCTCAATGGATGGGCATTATTGTAGTGAGATCACCTTGTCATGCACTAAGCCCCGAATGTAATGCATGTGTATCTCAATATGTTTTGTTCTTTGTCTCTGAACTATATCAGTAGATATTTTGATGGCACTTTGATTGTCCACCCAAATTTTGGTTGGAGAATCAATTGTGACACTGAATTCCTGGAGAATTCCCTGCAACCAAACACATTGTGTAGCAGCATTGATTGCTACCCTGTACTTGGCCTATGCCGATGAAAGTGAAATGGTATGTTGTTTCTTACTTTACCAGCAAATGGGACCTTCAGAAAACATAAAAACAAAACCTGAATTTTACTTCTTGTCAGTGGGATCTCCAGCCCAATCTGAATCAGAAAATCCAGCTAGTTGAAGTGAGGAAGTAGTTGTGTAGTGCACCCCAAAGTTCTTGGTTCCATGGACATACTGAAAAATTATTTTTTCTACTTTCCAATGGAGCTCATGTGGCTGGTTCATATTTCTTGCTATAGCACTTACAACATAAGACAAATCATGCCTCGTGTGAGTGAGGTAGAGCAAGTTTCCCACTAGTTGCATGTAGAGTGTAAAATCCACCAATGGAGAATTGCTAAATTCATGCATTTTAATACCAGAAAGAAAGGGAGACTTGGCTGCATTACACCCAGCCATGTTAAAATTATTTATCAGGTATTAAGCATACTATGGTTGACTCATATTGATGCCCATTTCATTTTTCTCAATTTCCAATCCCAAAAATTGCCTTAGCAATCATAGGTATGTCATGGCAAATTCACTATGCAAAGGTGACTTGATTTGGCCAAGGTGCAGCTACCTGTAATGAGGAGATCATCAAAATAAAGAACAATTGCCTGCAAAATACCATCATGTTGCTGCAAATATACATTAGGGTCTGATTTTCATGTTGTGAAACCAATAGAGAGCAAAAAAACATCCATTTTAGCATACCAAGCCCTGGGGGCTTGCTTGAGTCCATACAATGATTTCTTCAACCTACATACCAATGAAGGATCCTCATGGAAGACTTCAATCTGATGCATATATATTTCTTCATTTAGCTCACCATGTAAGAATTCAATTTTAACACCCATGTGGTGAACTTCCCAACCTTTACTAGCTGTCAGCGCTAGAACTAGTCTAATTGAGTCCATCTTTGCAACCAGTGCAAAGGTCTCTGTGTAATCAACACCATGGACCTGAGAATAGCCCTTTGCAAATACTCTTTTCTTATGTTTCATATCAGAACCATCAGCAGAAATTTTGGTCCGAAAAACCCATTTGCATTGAACAACCTTCCCCTTGGGAGGAAGGGGAACCAATTCCCATGTATTGTTCTCTTGGAGGGACTGAAATTCTTATTCCATTTCTGATCTCCATCTTGGGTCATTACAAGATTTCTGATATGACTGAGGATCAGTCCCAATCATCATATAATAGTGATTATAAATATCACTATCACTTGCAAAGGAATCTCTTCTAGTTTGTGATCTAGTCTTCCTAGGCTCGTGGGGATTGCCTGCCAATTCCCCAGCTACTTGTACAATTTTTTCAGTCCACTTGGGCCTAGATGGTGAGTCATATTCAGCAACATTTTTATCAGAAATATCAGAAAAATATAGCATGTATCATCACTTACATATTTGAATGGTTGAGGAGAGGAGCAATCCCCCAGTGCAAGCTCAAAATCGGGAATGGGCTCTTCTTCAAATTTCACACTTGTCTCAACAAATGTCTTGCAAGTGGAGGTGTCAAAGAGCTTGTAACATTTTATTTCTTCACCATACCCAACCATAATGCACTCCTTGCTTTGTGGTTGCAAGGATTTCCTCTTTTCATAGGGAATTCTAGCCCATGCTCTACTCCCAAAAATTTTGAAATTTGAGACATTTGCTTTTTGACCAAACCATGCCTTGTAAGGTGTCATTCATTTTACTGATTTGTGAAAGGATCTGTTTTGTAAGTGAGCAGCACAACTAATGGCTTCAACCCATATCTTGGGACTTAGATCCCTTGCTTCTATCATGCAAGTGGCCATCTCCTTGAGTGACCTACTCTTCCTCTCGGCCACACCATTTTGTTGTGGTGTGTAGGGAGTTGAGTGTTGCATTTGGATGACACTCTCCTCACAAATTTGCTGTAGGTTCTTATTCACATAATCCTTTCCATTATCAATCTTAAGGACTTTAATATTATTACCACTCTGATTTTCTACCAATGCCTTCCAAGTATTTAAGTGCTCAAACACCTCAGACTTCAATTTAATGAAGTACACCCAAAAAAATCTAGAGTAATCATCTTTGAATGTAAGCACATACCTTGATCCACCATATGATGGAGTGGGAAATGGACCAATCAAGTATGGATGCACTAACCCAAGTGGTTGGGTTTCTCTCCTTGCTTTCCCCTTCTCATAGCTTTGCTCAGGATGCTTCCCAACTACGCACCCAATGCATGCTCCATCTGATGATTTGATTTGTGGAAGTTTTTCCACCATCTCATCTCTGTGTAGTGCCTACAAGTACTTGCATTTCATGTGATCGAACCTCTCATGCCATAGCTTTGAAACCTCATTGGCATGTGAGAGAAGTGCTTGGTCATTGGAAGTGAGGAGGAAGTTAGAGAACTTGTAAATCCTCTCATAGTGGTCTGCAAATCCAATTGCAATGACTTGGCTTGTTGAGATCTCTGCAATCTCTACCATGTCTGGAGTGAAGGTCACTCTCTTTGGCTCTCCTATATGGGTCATCTGATATATTGACATCAAATTTGCTGCAATATCTGGTACATACAATACTTCAATGAAGTATCCATGCTCTAAATCAATCCTCCCAATCCCCTTGGTCTGGAGTTCTGAATCATCCCCCATTTGAAATGTTGGGCCAGCATTTGAACTCATGGAGGAGAAGAGCTCTTTCTTGGCTACCATATTCCTGGAATCCCTTGAATCAATGACAAAATATGAAGAGTTAGAATTACCTACCACCAAAGGATGTCATTTCTCTTTACTTTCATTTCAACTTGAGGTGCCATCCTTCTTCCTTACGCTGTTAGGGACTGGGATCTTGTTCTTCTCTAGCAGCTGCGCCATGGTGTCAATGGTATTTTTCATCCATGAGCTCTCTAGATGCCATCCCTTGTGGAAATAGGTGAATTTGGCCTTCTCTTTTCCCTTCTTGTCCTTATCCTTGGAAGGATTCGAACTTGCATCATTGGATTTGGGTTTTTTTGGGTTTTTCTTCTTCTTTGGCAGCTTCGAATTCTTGGACTTGGGCTTTCCCTTTGAGGAATTCAAAACTCCCACTGCTAATGCTTGATCCTTGGTCTTAATGGTGCCCATTTGGAAAATTTTCTCTTTCTCTTGAGTGAGTGACTCCATGAAGTTTGCCAAACTGGGAATTTGCCAGTTTTGAAGTGTTAACTTACCGGAGTGGAATGTACTCACAAAAACTGAGAACTCTCACCCCAAATTTGAAAGTATAGACAAAATCAATTGGTCCTCTTTATTTTCAATGCCACACTTCTTCAACTGCAACACAAGTGACTTGAACTTGGTGAAGAAGTCCTATTGTGTCATAGTGTGTTGGGCTCAAGCTGACAAGCTCATTCTCAAGCTAGTGACCATGTAGCCCATCAGTTTTCCCAAATAGAGCCTCTAGTTTTACCCAAAACTCATTATATGTTGTCAAACTGTCAATGTGGAACAATATCTATCTCGAGATGCTTAGACACAGCAATCCAAATGCCTCCTCTAATATTTTAAAGTACTTGGCTTTCTCAACTGCAGAATTTGGTTCCACCTTAGTGCCCATGGTAACTATGTAAAGCCCTTTGGCTCTCAGCTGAATCACCATCTATGCCTTCCAATCAAATAAATTGAAGGATGTTAGCATGAGGTGGTTAGCCTCCATTTCTTCTTGCACTGATGATGAATAAATTGTCGAATGTTCTGCAAAAACACAATTCGATTTTATCTGGAACTCCACTAAAAATGTAGCTCAAATCACTCTGAATTGATCTACAAATAAAAAATATCCAATGGGGTCTGATACCATGTGATAAAATCAAACCACGGGAGAATCTAGGAGCGTTATTGGATCTCACAAATCAAATTTGGTGCAAAACTAGCAAAAAACCATCAAATGAAAGACAAATTACACACACAATGTGAACTGGAACAAGATAATTTTGGATTTTCTAACCATGAAACATTTTATTATTAGGTATATATTACAACATAGGAGTTTCATGAGGCTTTGGAAGCCAATTGTGAGCATAAAAGTCAAAATTGCCAAAATGGCATCAAACCCCCCTAAGTGGGCCAATCATGTCCCAAATCACCACAAACAACCATGAATTGCTGAGTGGACATGGATGATGTGTTTTGGGTCAATTATTACACCTTGGACAGCATGGGTGTGTAAATATGGGTGGTTTAGAGTCTCAATGCAGCATTTAATGCACCAAATCAAGCCAAAATTGGCCAAAATTCCACTCTAGCACTCCAAGTCAACTTGTATGTCCACATTCAATGAATGGGAGCGCACCAGCAATGATGGGGGCACATATGTGGCTGTTTTACTGAGCTTGAATTCTTGTGTGGGTATGAAATCCCCAATATGACTTGGCATTTGTCCAACTAAGCACCCCTAGTCCACCACATAGTGTATTAAAGCTTAAAAGAAATAAAATTGACTAAGTAGTGTAATTAGGTGCTAATGAGTGGATTAATGTTCTAACAGTATTGCTACAACTTGGGGTACATATACTAGATTTTATAAGTCACACATTAATAAGAGATGCAAAATAAAGGACTCAAGTGTAAACAATGAAACCAACCATGAGATATATTACTGAAATGTATAACAACTAATCTAATATATGTATGAAAGCTACAATAAATACAAACAATGACTAACAAAAATAGAAGCTACATGAAACATGAACAACAATACTAATAAATGAAATATATAAGAAATATAAACAGTGATGCTAATAAATGAGAGCTATAGGAAATATAAATAGTGGTGTTCTAGAATAACTATGAAGCTATAGGAAATATAAATATTGGTGCTCTAGAATAACTTGTAAGATCACCATGTGCTGGAAAGCGGTCCCTCACTTTGTAGCACTGGTGATCTACACTTAAGACACAATTATAGGATTCAAATATCAAAGCAAAATTGAATTTTTTCTTCCCAAAAACAATAATCAAGTCGATCGGGGTGCATTTTTAGTTTCTCACCCTCTTTTATACTATAGTTATCCTAAATTAGGTGGAGGTTTCCTCCCTATGTGGTAGCCAAAACTAAAGAGTATCCAATCAATTTTTAATAGTGGGAATCGATCCCCCTTAAAAAGAGATTCGTTAATAATGCATAATTAAAATAGAAAGGACATGATCCAGCAACATAATTGGATGGCATTGTGTTTCTAGTCATGTTTCATCATACCTTGATTGCTAGTATAGAAAAATAGGTAGCATCCTCCACCCACTAGCTGTCATAATGTTGGTCAGCAGGTGTTTTGGGAAAACCGGTTGGCAATTGTTGTACAAAAGTGAGTCAGTGACATCATTGAAAGATTTTAGCAACAGGAGTCTAATCCAAACTGTCCTTGTAAAACAATCTCTCCATAATCATATGTAAACCTCGATTGTTAGTTCAATTTAGAGTATAATATACTTCCTTTTACATAAAATAAGAATGCAATTATAATATTTCTAGGAGGGAAAGATATGAATGAGACATATGGAAATGGATAAAAAAATAAAGTAATACAACTAAATAACCACAAATGATAGTCCAAGGAACTGGTCATTTACGCCTCTTAGTATACCCTACAACTCAAGTTATTCCTCTTCCTTAAGCAACAGTTTAATCCATCTCAGATTTGTGCTCGAATTCAAAATATGGAGTGACAGTAAAAATTGTTTTAGATATTGGCTGGAGATACATTTGCAATGGCGATTTCTTTGTGAAATGTCGTCACTTTCATTATATTCTGCCAACCAAGAACTTATTCATTTTTATCAGCCATGAGCATTCCATGCCATGGAGGAATAGTAAATAGTAGTAGGGGATAGAAGAATTGGATGCCAATCTAGTGACATAGAATCTCTTTCAAAGTAGTAATGTAAAGGCGTCTACAATAAAGTGTTGCATGAATATTGGGAAACAAGTTAGGCTCCCACTACTTAAGTTATTTCAGTAGGAAACTCCACCATTGCTCACAATATTTGAGTGTCTTAATTGTGGAATCATTGTAGAATTATGTAAATTTGTTGATTACCTTCATTATGTGATGTTGTATTTTTTCCTAGATTTGATAATTGTTCATTCATTTCAAATGTTGCTTCTTAACTATTGGGGTAGAGAATAATTCTGGTTGGACCCATAATGGCTCTGAGATTTCTACTACTTGAAAATTTTGCATCTCTTTTGATCACTTAATTTCATTTTCTAGATAGGATTGGAAATCTTTTGATGTGGATGTCTCGAATGAAATGATCGGGGTTCCACGTTGTAATTTTGGTAATTAGGAATTTGCGGAAGTAAAATTCACAAAACATATTTTGTCTGGTTGGAGGAAGTGAAAAGAAAAATTCACAAAAATTCTTACCTACTTCTTTGAAGTCAATGGGTAGTTGTGAACTAAGGCATTCAATATGATAATGAACCCACCTCTCCTTTAGATAAAAAACATATAAACTGGAGGTCGTGTGATATGAAAGTAGATTTGCACTTAGTTCCCCCATTTTAACCATTCCCTGTTATGGATTTTGAAAATATCTGTATTTTTTACCTAATTATTTTTTATGCTCTTGATCAACTTTCTATGATTGGTCTTCCATGGATTTAATTTTCCTCATTGATTCCAATTGTAGTCCATTTATTTAGCTCTTTAAATTTTAAGCTTATGCAGGGAGATATAGCCTCCTAGATGGGGCGCAACTAACTCCTCCCAGTTGTCCCGTGCTATTGTTACTTATTCTAGTTTCTATGTCAGCATTTCAAATTTTCTTATTACACGATAAATTCAGCTAACATTGCACATGGGGTATCCTAAGAGATATGCTTTGGTGCAGCAGGGAGTCACTTAATTTCTTCATGAATTGGGACTACATCTGCTTCCTTTGGGTTACCATCAAGTGGTACAACTCCTTACTATACTTCCTCTTGGATTATAATTTCCTCTATCTCCTTTTATGTACCAAAAAGTAATTCAATTTCTTACCATGGGAGGACTAATTTTGTTTCTTCAGTTCCTTGCTAAATTGGAAATATTTCTACTTCCTGAAAAATATGGTCTAGTGCATCAGGAAGTGTCTCAACTTTGGTTTCGATGGGAGCTCATTTTCTGTTGAAGCCTCCTAATGAGCCTGTTCCACTATATCAAAAGGTGGTTCTATTTCTGGTGGTAATGGGATTGTCTAGGTTTCCTCTACTAATGGAGTTTCTTTGGGAATATATTATAGTGCAACAGGTGGTATTTCTTCTTTTGGTGGATGGGGAGATTCCTATGTTGATTGAATTTTAGTGGAATCTCTTTTGGTGTAGCATATGCATTTCTTCTTCATGTGGAGAAGCATATTCTTTTGCAGCTACAATCTCCTCTACAACTATGACTTCCTATGTATATGTTGTTTTGGCTCCCACTAGGGTAGTTGATGATGGGATAAATGGTTTTGTTGCAGGATCATGCATCCATTTAAGTGAGATGCTTTGGAATTTTGGTATCTTGTCCTTGATTTTGGCCAGGTTGAGAAGTACATCTTTGGATTTTGATCCCCCCTCTTCAATTCGGATTGATGCACCATATGCGGTTGTAGTTCTAAGATTTTACATTAGTTGTTTGTTTCAACTTCACTCAGTCTATCATTATTTTATGGAAGCAAGTAATTTTTTCAGAGTTGTTGGTTTTTTATCCAGTTCTCCTCTAAACTAGTGTCTTGTTCCTCAATAAAAAACCCCCAATTTCGTTATGGTTCTACCTACCATAAAACATATCTAACTAATAAGAATATTAGACCATGGTGAGCTAGATGGATTTACTTACCAGCTTGGTGTTTCTCTGCCATGGTGTCAATGACCGCGGTAGGGAAAATGGGACATTGATATGAAATCCTCGATAGAGGTGTGCCAAGAATAAAAATTGGTGATTCATGCACAACAGTGCATGACCCTCACAAGTAATGTACTTAATTATGTGTTGCAGTATCACATCCCAAGACCACGATAATGCAATTCTCTTAATCCCCTAGTTGGTTTTTGGTAAGTGTTTGTCAGGTGGCAGAAAGTTCCTTTTGGCACTAAACGATTATTTTCTCTCCTTAAACCATTTCCTCCCTTCACAAAGGATCCCCATGGTGTGTGCAATTGTTTCTTCTCTAACAAGAACTGATAATCCTTGTATATTGGTATTCCCTATTTCCAAATTCTGCGTGAAATCATTTTCAAGGGAGAGGCTATGATTTTAAATTTGATGAAAGAACTATAGCCACCCACCCCTCCTATCAGAATTATTTTTCCACCTATGCATTTTCCAAGACCGATTATGCTAATAAAAGCTCTTGTCTATTGAGATCTCCCCACATAGATATTGTTGGAAGAAGTAGCTTGCGGCAGGGAGTTACGCGTTAGAGAAGGGTTGTTGATCAAAATTTCGAAAGGTCGTGACTATGATAATCATGGCATGAGATGGAATGAATTGTGCCTTTAATATTTTAAAGTGACAATTGTATTGGATGGTTATATTTGCCAATATTTATTTTAATGGAAATTTATGCAATAGGTACAATGATTGGCTAATGAGTTTATGACTACGTATGGTAATGATTAGATTCGGCTCATTAGGTGACACACATCATGAAAACATCAATGAATTCTCACTAATTGTAAAAATAAAGTATTTACCTCATAATTGAACTCGTATCGATGATATGACGTGGAATAATTTAAAATTTTGGTGATTTGTATGCTTGATCTACTAACATGAATTTGTAGCCATGTCGGTCATCAGCCTTGTCATATTGATTTTTCACCCCTTGCTCCTATATCCAAGATATCCAGTGTAACCTTTCTCTCCAAATTTGCTTATTTTATCCTCTACCCCTCCCCTATATTTATACTTGCTAACAAGAATAGGTTATGAGGCCTAGAATGGTTAGGGGATTTATGGAAGTTAGTATATCGAACCCAAATTCCCCTAAACTAATCATGTTTTTTTTATTTTTTACATTTGTCATAAGGGACTCACGGGTATTATACAAGGAAACTCATGAGTGAATCGTGACTTTTACACAGGAAAGTCGTGAGTGCGACAATTTAGGGATTACTCATGGGTTGCAATGAGGCCAACCCGCGAGTGACACGCGTGTTGTCCGAAGCGGACCCATGAGTGAAAGTAAAACTCATATATAAAGGTGGCAAGGCTGAAGAAACAAGTATGTATCAAGGCTTGGCTTCATCTATAGTGTTTTGGCTACTTCAATCCAGTTTGTCCTTTTGTGTCCCGACACATTTGATGTCAGTACTCGGACGGAGAAGTGCCATTTCAGTGTATAACATATGCCTTCGAATGTATGAGGTCAGAGGGTAGATGTGGCTGAAATACATTAAAAATATTTATAACTTGGGGGGGCTTAGTTCAAAGTCGCATAGAAGTACATTAAATAGACAAATCAAGGTGAATTACAAAATCATCATTGAGGATGCCATGTTTAATAATGTGGAACACTAGCTCCTTTACAAGGTACATTTGCATCATATAGTACGAGAAACTGGGCCATGTATGTTTTACAAAGGTGGATCAAAGCCACATAAGTACAATGATAGATATTCAATCGCTGGAAATAGTGTCATAGAACATGGCACAATCTTGTGCAACTTAGGTTATATACATTGTAACCCAAGGCCTTCATCCAAATCCATAGAAACCCGTATGAACTCTACCATGTGAATACATGAGTTGAATTCTAACATGGAAGGATTCCATCAGAGTGTCAGTTAAAGAGTTATATTGGCAACCAATGCAGAGGAGTCCACCAATATGAGAAGTGGATCCTAAGGTACTATCTTTGAAACTCTAGTTCTTCTTCTGCAGGAGGTACTGATCGAAATCCATTGTGCAGACAGGAAGGAAATGAATCCTTCAACAGGTCACATGAGTAACTGGTAGACTGGATAAGGGAAGATTTACATAGGATAATCTCAAAGATGAAAATGATAGGAATCATGATGAACATACAGGGGATAACTATCCTTGAATAGTGACCATGACACAGAGATGACTCAAGGAAGCTTTAAACTTACATATGGTACAACTAGACCTATCTTCCATGTAGGAGACATGATCAAATTCCAAGTGTATCAAGGCAAGTGGAGGAGTAATGACTCAAGGTGTTAGTTGAACTAGGAAGTAAAAACTAAGGCACGAGTATTGGGAAGCTCAAACTAGTGCTTTGTTAAAGAATGTGTTTCCTACCATTCCTTTCTTGTTAAATTTTAACGAGTCCAAGAAATTCAACTTGAGTCCTTCTTCATTTTTTGGAAGATTGAAGAAAAGAGAGAATAATGCTTGATATGTCACTGATACGTGGATTTTATGAGCCCAAATTAGTAAATGCTAGTCGGTGTTTTCATAATTTTGAGAGTATGAAAACTCCAAAGAAGACTCTAGGGTGGTTCTTTTTCGTAAATTTAGTCTCCTGAGTCCGAAAAAGTATAAAACAATCCAAAGGATAACTCTCTTAGCTTCTGAATAACTAAGGTATACATTTTTTCGTACTTATTTGGCAAGGTTCGAAAAAGGGGTAAACTATCACCTAGCAAATGCTCATTCAAAAGAAAGCATGTAGCCTTAGTTTAAGGAGTGTCAAGGAAGGCAAGATCACTCGAAAAGTTCCATTTATTTACGAGAATGGTATAGACAATAGTAAACTCGATGCTTTGTACTAGGGATTAACGAGCATGACAATGGCATAAAGAACGCTCAGAATCTTTTTCATGTTTGATTCCAAAGCACGAAAAAGAGAAAAGTGAGCTCGAACAGGTTCTATTTCCATAAGTTTAGTCCTCCAAAACCAAAAAAGAGATAAATCTATACCTAAAGATACTCTTCTAGATTCTAAAGAAGATAGAGTATTCATTTTTCATAAGTAATCCATAGGGTCCAAAAAAGGTTAAACTTATACCACTATGGATGATCGCTCAATTACTTTAATGAGTGTGAAAGAACAAGAAACTCATCTATCTAATCATATTTAAGGAGTCAACCCAAGGCTTGAAGATAACTCCACATGGCGGGGGCCTCATAATCAAGGGTAGTTCAGTAAAAGATGAAAAATGAGGCTCATTTTGATGTGAAAAACAAATACGAAGGCTTCCCGCAACCTAGAAAAATGTGGCATGGGTATCATAATCGAACAAAAGTGTTGTAACTAGGGTAACCCATGTGAGGTAGGATTTAACCATCGAAGAACAACGATGTTTTAAAGGTAAGGAATGGTTACACATCGCAGTCCATGGATAAAAAGGAGATCCTAGATTTCATCAAGGGATAAGGTATAAGTGAAATATGTGCAAAAGGGACCAAATCCTAACCTAAGTGCATAGGAAACATGCTCCATTTTCATCCATGAGCTGTAACACCTAGGTAAAAACAACTAGCATTAGTTCAGATAGCAAAAATAATCCAAACTACATAAGAGGGGGTAAAAATTATGAAATTTTTATTATAAATAGTGGAAATAATTTAAAAAACATTACATTTGGTTCTTACCTTATTTGTACAAGTTTTACTTCTCCTTTTCAAACGATCCGTGTGAGCAATCAAGTGGACGGAACTTCAATCCACAAGTTGCAGGTATTTCATATCTCCCTTATCTTTGTTTTTATGCTTTCCATTGTTGATTTTCATACTTGTTTTTATGTTTTTGTCCTACCCTGAATCTACTACGTAGAACTCACGAGTAGCCTTCTGTAAAGTCATGATTTCGTGAAGTAACCGCGGGTTTACAGAAGGGAACCCACGAGTGGCTCACGCTGTCCACATTGGATAATTGCGAATTCTGCGCAATGGGGTTTTTCAATAAATCTAATGATAAAAAAGGTGAAATGCCAGGTGTTAACACCATTATTTATCAAAAGGAAAATAAACCATGGTGGAGAAAGAAAAATAATGGTTGTTTGGATACTTTGGTTAAAGGATATATCGTAAAAATGAAGCTATAGGCAAAATGCGATTAAGTCACCGAAGATCCTAAGCCGCGATGGAAGAAGGAAGAAAATCAATGGCTGATATTCTCTCCGCTCCTCAGAGATGCAAGGAAGATAAAGGTTTGACCAGGCGTTTATCGGGCGCACAGATCAGTGGCCATCAGGTTGTTTCGGGCAGATCCACGGCCCATATCCAATCCGCTTCGTGAAATTGCATCTTGGTTAAAACGACACAATCCGACAGAATCGGGTACATGTTACTCAATCCAATGGCGGAGAGGCGAAGTCGGATCGCATCTACGGTTGAGATTGATTCCGGAACCAGAACCTGCACGACCGATAAACCTAAAGCGCCCAGCGGAATGAGTTACCCGGTGATCGATCTGACGGTTGAAGATCAAAGTGAATCAAATCAAAGGCTATTATGATTTCCAGAGAGTGAACTAGCGCGGTGGATAATTCCGAAGTGCCTAGCGGAATTTGGTACGTGGCGTATGATCCGACGGTGGAAATTCGAAGGCGTATCATGTCAATGGCTGAGGATGATTCCGGGGATCAAAGCTGCACAACGGTTAAAGTGACGGAGCCCAGCTGAATTCGTTACGTGTCACCCAATCCAACGGCTCATGATAAAAGGCGATATCATCGACAGTGGGAGATCATTCCGGGATGGAGACTGGCACGTCATTTATCACCAAGGCGCTTGGCGGAACGGGGTACGTGGCACACGATCCAAAGGCCAGAAATTAAAGAGAAATCAGATCTAGGGTCTTAAATGAAGTCGGAAAACAGAAGTGCACGGCAGTTAAGAATAAGTGGTGTTGTGGAAAATAAATGTTGTCTACGTGGCGAATTGTGTGGTCCTATAAAGGCAGGGTTGACCTCTCCAATGATTATTTTATTTGCTCGGGACCCGGCGAAAAGGACCTGGCAATTTGGGAGCTTCCATTTCTCAGTGCCAGGCACGTTCCGAACACACACCTCCACAGTAAGCCAGGTAGGACTTAAACCCTGTAACTCTTTCGTCCAATTACCATTGTAAATTGAGCAATGGACCAAGGGGGAGAGATTCGTGTGTCTGGTCGGGTCGCGGATGACAGAGAGGAATTTTTAGTAGACAAACACAGGGGCATCTGCGACCCCTTCCTATCCATAGGGAGCGTGTCCAATAGTAAAGATAAGTTGTGGTCTCATTACTCACAGGGGAATGACTTTCTGAATGTATGCAAGTCTTTTTTGTACCATTTCGCCCTCGAGCAAACCCTCCACTTCCTGAAATTTGCTGAGTGGTGTGCGGTGAACTATTCTCCCTCTCAGAGGATTATTGTGAGTCGGTCCGCGTCGAAAATACTGTGTAAAATTGATGCTTTGGTCGTCAGAGAAAACCTTAGTCTGCCCGAAAATTACCCTGTAAATCGTGAGTCTGTAAATGAATCTGTCCTTGTTGAGTTTTTCAAAAATTGCGAAAGTGAAAGTCGTTGTCAATTCTTGTCAAGTATCCTGAAGGAAGGCCAGTCCCTTGAAGGTATTTTCTTGCCTTACCCCTTGCACATTTTTAGGACTGAGGTGCGACTGGTAATGTCTTTGGTCTGTCAAGTGTTAGGTCTAGATGACGATTGTCATATAGGTGATGTTATCCTTGTTTTCTTGTTAAAAATAAATTATTTAAGCCCTGAGTCCCAGTCAGTCCCCGTGCTTAATTTAGATGAGTACCTTGCCGAAGCGATCCACCTTCAGTTGACTGAATTTCCCAAGGTCCAGTTCTTTAGGTTTCAAACATACTTGCTTAACATGTTATTATGCTCTAATGTTACTGAATTGAAATTCTTAAGTGCTCTATGTTCTTCTAATTTGCCAAAGCAAATCAACATGGTCGAATTTGCCAATTCGATCATGTCCGAAATGTACATAATGTTATTTGATGAGGACCTGCCCCGTGTCATGGACGAGATGAGATGCCTAATGCAGTCGTCACCCGAAGAGCGGGTGGGGGACTTGTTCCTGTACAGAGGTTACACAGTGTTAAGAATATATGGCTTTACTGGTCAGCCTTATAGGCTACCCTCCTTCTTGACCCCAAGGATTTTCGCACTAGAGTTCATGAGGCAGAGATTGCTGTCTGAGGAAGAGCACTTTGGTGCTTTCAAAAAATCTTCAAACATTAAATTTCCACTTAAAGTCGGCCCTTTCATTTTTAAAGGTAAAGGTGCCCTGGCATTTATAGAAAATTTGCTGGACAATATGGATTTCATAAAAGATGTAAATGTAAATTACGACCCCCACCATGTGATCTCATTGAGAAAATAGGCAAACAAGAATAAACCATTTGAGCATCAGGCTATTGAGGGGCTAGCTGAAATGGCCAATTTTCTACAGTGTACTGACGAGTCAAAGTCTGATGAAGAGACAGCAGCCCAAATAATAGAAGGTGCTGGTATTATGGTCAAGAGGAGTTTGTCCAAAACTGAGAGTATGGATGTAGACGAAGAAGGGCCCCGTAAAAAGGCAAAGCTGCTTCAAAGTGGTGAAATTGTAGATCAGGAGGTTTCTGATGGTTCCAAAAGAGGTGCCCTAGTTCCCCTGAAAGCGGTGCAAGTAAGTTAATTCTCTTTTAAAAATACGGAGGGTGATGTAGACAGTTCGGAATTATGCCACGTGTTTAAGTCGAAGGAAGACCTAAAAGCCAGCTACATGGAGAAGAGGAAACAGTCTATGGAAGAAATGAGAAATTTGCTCCCGAAGGTGAGAAGTTTGTACAGTTCGAAGACCTCTCTGGTCTCTACTAGAGATGCTGAGAGGAATGCTTTTAAAATGGCTATGGTAAGCAACAAGAAGATGTCTGAAATGGAGATCCGGTTAGACAATATCAGCACTCCGGATAAGATTCAACTCCACAAACAGACCAGCGATATCATCTACTCAGACTTACTACAAGCCATGGTGAGGATAAATAAATTGCAAGTCTTGATAGACAAATTGGAAATTCAGTTGAAACATGAGAAAGTGGAAAATAAAGCAAATATTGTTCAGATTAGGAAGCTACAGACAGACATTGCTAGTTCAGACAGTACCCAGGCAGTCAAGAGGTTGTTAGAGGAAAAGGATAATACACTTCAGGTCCTGAAGAAGAAACTGAAGATCCCAGGTACTGAACATGTTCAGTCATCTGAGTTGCTAGCTCTCCAAGAAGAGAAGGATAAAGTCCATCAAGAGATGATGGAGTATAAAGGAAGAGTTGGAGAGCTACAGGAAGAAAAAGAGAAGTGGGAAGCCGAAAGGGAGGAACTGTTATCCCAAATCTCCTTGATGAAAAAAGATTAGAATGAAGAGAAGGAGATTATGGAAGAGTTGATGAGCCAGACTCCCACCGGCGAGGACCTGTCTATTGTAAATATCCAAAAGCCATTAGATGATTTCTCTACTAATGATTTGTTGGTGCCAATGTCCCAGGTGAGTTTGAAAGAAGAAGCAATCAAAGATTTGAAAGCAGAGAATGAAAAGATGAAAGTTGAATTGGCCAAAGTTAATGAAAGCAAAAAACAAATACTGCAGGACAGGAATCAATTACAGAAGAAATCCATTGAGCTAAAAGAAAAATGCATTGGGAAGGGTCCTCTTCAGGGGGAAAAACATATCATTTGGGATACCTTGTGTATAGAGATTACCAAGTTCAGGCACTATTTAAATTTTATTGATGATTTGAATATAATGATAAATCTGGCCCACCAGAGGCTGAAACTGGTAAACGAACATATGGAGAAAAGACCCCTTGTTACGGCTCAGAACACCCTAAATTTTCTAAATTCACTGTCATATCAGAAGTTGCAGGAATTGGGCATAAAGGACAGAGTATCAATAGTGATGTGGGCAAAGAAAATCATCCATAAGCATCACTTAATCAAAACGGTCCATGATAAATAAGAAGTATTGCTTCTGCAGGTTAATAATTTTAAACAGGAGTTTAAAGAACTGTTCGAGGACGGATTGCCTTCTTTTTGGGATGGAGGAGGGCGGATGTTCTCACAGGAACATTATCATAACCTACTTGTTCAGTGCCACGTGGATCACACCAAATTCAATGATTTGGAGAAAAACCTGACAGGGAAGACCTTTGTGGATATGCTCACAGAAGACTTCGAGATTCTGCAGAAGTTCGCCATCATCAGGAGCAAATTGCCCAGAAAGTCCTATGAAGCATATATGGAGCTCGAGGTAGCTATTTGAGAAATGATGGAGTGTGACACCCCAAGTTTGGAGCAGTGGAAAGCTGTGGAGCGGTTTGGAAAGACAAAGTATATTCTCCATCCCTAAGAACAGGTGTCATGCACTGAAGAGCTGATGGGGCAAAGACGTGGAGCTGATGGGGCAAAGATATGGAGCTGATGGGACAAAGACATGGAGCTGATGGGCGAAAGTTTGTTGTCAAGTTGATTCGTACTTTATGGTCTGTTAGGATTGGAGTTGTAACAAACTTCCTAGGGGTTAGGAATTCAGTTACAAACTCTAAATTAAGCCGATCATTCTATTATTGATCTTCTTGTTGGAGCACCGATCATTTTATGTATAAATATGCATCTTTTTTAAGAGATGGGGGTTAGAACCCATCGGGTAGTGAATAATTTTGGAGAACATATCTGTTTTTTGGAATGAAAAAGTGAATGCATGAGAGTTTCGTCAGAGATTCATGTGTCGTTGATATTACAGTCTGTGCTTCTTTCTTTATGTGATTGTATTTCCCTTGTGTAACACTCCATTCTGTTTCTTCCTCATATCTGGAATATAGCGTTAGATGATTAGAATTCATGTATTTATGCTCTGATCATCATTTCAGATGTTATATGATTTTTTCTGCTAAAGTTGGTATAGAACTCATCCTGGTTGATGCTCTGTATTAATGGGTTGTTTCTTCATCTCTTCTGTTCCACCTGAATCAATTTGAATGACTGTGATGATATGATTACCTTGCCTTTAAATAATATCATGTATATGTCTTTGTGGTATCTTTATATTGTATATGACTCCATGCCCAATGGTTATGTTATTGTTTCATCCAAATACATAAATCTGTGAATGTTATTTTAAATCTGGTCTTGTTAAATCTTTATTGAGAGATCCCTCTCTGGAAGAAAATACCAGTTTCTTCCTAAAGTGGTTTTGCTGTTACCTTGGAGTATACCTTTTACAACCTGGGTACATTCTGAGTGCTAACAAACTGACGCCGTTGCCAGGGACGAAAGTGCTTATCTGCCCCGGGAGAACGACAAAGATTAAGAGAGATTTCTGTGGGCAAATAGGAATTTCAAAAAGAAAAGAAGGTTGTATATTTGCCCTGGCGACTTCATTGTGAAATTGTTTCAGAATTCAAGAACGACATTCTGGCTTCAAGAAGACATACACGAGGTAACTCTGATACCGAAATTCTGAAAATTTTTGAAGATCCAGAAAAGTTGTTTAAGAGAAAAAATAAAGAGAAGTTAGATTTTCCTTTGTTCGGCCCATCATCATCACCAGATTCTCATATTAATCCAGCATGGGAAGTCAATGCTGTGCAAAGCCTGTTGAGAACTAGATCTGAACCCTACCTCAAAAATACTGAGTTCAATCCTTGTAGGTTGAGAGCTAGGTCTGAATCCGACCTCAAAAACACTGATTCCAATCCTAGTAGGTTAGAGTCCTATCTGTTAGATTCCCTCTAGAAGGACTTGCAACAAACCTCTAAAGCTGAAACAACTGCTTCTGAGCATTCGCAAAGTACTGCAGTTCCTGTGAACCCACCCAGACCAATGGCCGCTAGATTTTCTCCCTTGCGTTTGCCAGCTGTATTACATAATCTCCCCCAAAATTATTCTCAGAGAATTTCTTTATTTGATGGGGAAGTTGATATAACCGCAAAACAGCATGTTGCCAAGTTTGAAGATTTCATTGACTTGGAAGAAGTTGACTATCCTGATGTCAAACTGCGGTTATTTGCCCAAAGTTTGTCTGGGGAGGCAAAGAAGTGGTTTAAAGACTTGCCTAATGGATCTATAGCAAATTTTCAGGCCTTTCAAAACGCATTTCTAGACAGGTGGGACGATAAACAGAACCCTCTGCAGCTTTTATCTCAGTACAATAGTCTTAAGAAGGGGGGTTTTGAGTCTGTTCATGAATTCTCAAGCAGATTCATGAGGGCTTACAACTCTATTCCTGAAGATATAAAACCTTCTCCTGCAGCTGCTAAACTGCACTATGCTGGAGCTTTTGATAATAATTTTGCATTTTCATTGCGGGAAAGGAAATCGGCAACTCTTGCTGCCATGTTTACTGATGCCCTAGAAGTGGAAGCTAACATGATGGCTAGTTGAAAGATGAAACATAGAGACATGGACAGAAGGAGAAAAGAAGAAAATGTGCCTTCTACTTCATCTTCTTCTGCTGATGTTAAATTTGAGACGATGTTGAAGACTATGGAAAAGCTGATGGATAGGTTAACCAATGTACTAGGCCCTTCAACAGGGAGCAAGGGGAGCCCCAAATCAGGAATCCAACTTTCAGAAGACCAAATCCCCCTGTTCCTCCCCAGAACAGGCAGAGAAATCCAAGAAACCAAGAAGAACAGCCTATCCGTCCGCCTTTCCCTGAAAATTATGTTGGGGATGAAGAAGACCCACCTGAAAATGAGATTCATCTGTTTGGGGAACAGGATTCAGAAATATATCTTACTGAAGAAGAACATAATATGTTTGCGCGAGAAGGTCCAAATGAAGAATTTGAAAATGAGCTATATCAGAGAGGTTATTTACATGCAATGGATGATGTGCAAAGGAAAATGAGACTGAGGAATAGGGATGTCCCCATAAATAAAGAGAAGGAAAACCCAAATCAACCTTCCTCTAGTTCTTTGAATGAAGGAAAGGGGAAAGGACTACAAAAGGAACCCTCTGTGAGTAAAGAGGTTGAAAATGAGGTACAAAGGGATAAAATCATAAAGAAGGCGACTCCGATTGATGTGGAAAAGATTGGTGCTGGTTTTAACCTACAAAATGAGCTTTCAAAACTAAAGATCTCTGTTCCATTTAATGAGCTATTGAGAAACACTGAATACAGAGATACTATCACCAAAATGATCAAAAACCAAGGAGAATGGCAGTCAGACATTTTAGAATTGAATGATGATAATCCTGCTATTTCATTTCGACCAAAAGTTGAAAGTTTAGAAGATGAAGAAGTTCCTCCTTTCTATTTAAGTCTAAATGTGCATGACAAAGTGGTCCATAATGCTATGTTGGATTCTGGGGCATTGCACAATCTAATGCCTAAAGGAGTCGTGGAAAGTCTGGGATTAGAAGTGACTAGACCATATAAGGATTTATACTCATTTGATTCTATAAAATGCCTTGGTTTAATTAAAGACATGCTGGTGACCCTGAATAAATTGCCATCTAAAACTATAGTCATGAATGTGGTAGTAGCAGATATTCCACCTAAATTTGGGGTATTGCTGTCAAGATCTTGGACCTCCAAGCTGAAAGGTAGTTTACAGATGGACATGTCATATGCAATGATTCCTGTTCCAGATGGGAGCAGAAGGTTATATAGTGAAAAAAGAACTCCCTATGTGGTTAGCAGTCAAGAGAAACCTGAAGTCCATCACATATATGCTATTGATACTGATTTGGGGTCTTCCATTTTCTTTAATGAGACTGTCCCACATGAGGTAGAAAGGACATTGCAGGAGAAGTCTCAGGAAAATGATGAAAAATAAGTTTTGGAACAGGAAGCTTTGGAAGCAAAGCAGAAAGAGGAAGGCCAATGGATAATGTACTTTGATGGATCTGTTGCAAAGATTGGTGTTGGGGCTAGTGTCTACATCATTTCTCCTATTCATGATTTCAAAGCTTTGCCATACAAATTGCTGTTTGAATGCACAAATAATGTAGCAGAGTATGAGGCCCTGTTATTGGGGTTACATGCTTTGAAAGATCTGGGGGCTCAGAGGGTCAGGATCTTGGGAGATTCTGAGTTGGTGATAAACCAGGTAAATGAGAGTTATCAAACCAAGCATCCTCGGATGAGGGCTTACAGAAATGAAGTATGGGATATGCTTGGCAATTTCTTCACAGAGTATACAATTCAGGTTGTTCCCATGGTTGAAAATTTGGTGGCTGATTCCTTAGCAGTATCTGCTGGAAAATTTGAGACCCCAATGACTAGTCAAAAAGAATACCAGGTGGAAATTTTGAATAGACCTTCTATCCCTGACAATTACAAATACTGGCAGGTGTTCAAAGATGATATGCAGATCCAAAGATTTCTAGAGTTGTCAGGAGAGTTTGTGAATACTCATTTTGACAATGAAAATGATAATGATAGGACCCCTGGAGACGATGAAGAAATTGAATCAGAAGAAGATACTAAGAGGTTAAGGAAGACCTTGGGAGGTAAGGATATCATCCAGCTGAAAAATAATTTCATACCAAGAGGCCTGATCCCTTTAGAAAGGATTTTTGATCAAAATGATGTTGCCAAGAACCCCAAAGTGAAACCTGCTGGTGATGCCGTTGAAGATAAAAATATTGGCACTGAGGAAAATCCTAAAATCATAAAATTATCCAAGAAGCTGCCAGAAAAAGAGAAAGAGGAGTATGTAAAGTTGATGAAAAAATATACAGATGTGTTTGCTTGGAGTTATGAAGACCTCAAAGAATATGATACATCTATCATACAGCACACTATTCCTATAAAGCCTGGAGAAAAGCCTTTTAAGCAGAAACTCAGGAGGATCAATCCTAAGCTGCTCCCTGTCATTGAGAAGGAAATAAAGAAGTTATTTGATGCTAAGATCATTGTAACAGTCAGATTTTCTAAATGGGTTGCGAATTTGGTCCCTAACAGAAAGAAGAATGGAGAGATAAGACTGTGCATAGATTTCCACAATCTGAATAAGGTCTCCATGAAGGACAACTATCCTCTACCCAAGATGGATCATATACTGCAGCAAGTGGTAGGAGCTGAAAGGATTTCGATGCTAGATGGTTTTTCCAGGTATAATCAGATCAAAGTGATGCCAGAAGATCAGGAGAAAACTGCCTTTACTACACCATGGGGCACCTTCATGTATGCGAAGATGCCTTTTGGTCTGATGAATGCAGGCGCCACTTTCCAGGGAGCTATGGACATTGCCTTTGCAGGAGAAATTGGAAGTTTCGTGGTAATTTATATGGATGATATCACAGTCTACTCGAATTCTAACAGAGAACATCTGCATCATCTGGAGAAGGTCTTCATGAAGTGTAGGAAGTATGGCATATATTTGAACCCTAAGAAGTCTAACTTTGCACTAGAAGAAGGAAAGTTGCTAGGCCATATAATATCCAAAGATGGCATAAAGATTGACCCTGAAAGAGTAAGTGCAATTCTGAAGGTGGGAGAACCCAGAAGCAAAAAGGAGATACAATCATTTTTGGGACAGGTACATTTCTTGAGGAGATTTGTACCAAGCTTTCCTGAGATCTTGATGAATATTACAAATATGTTGAAGAAAGGTCATGAAATAAAGTGGAATACAGAAGCTAAGGAGTCATTTCGGGAAATCAAGAAAGCAATTTCAGAAGCTCCTGTTTTGGTAAGTCCATATTTTGCCAAGGATTTTTCAGTATTCTCATATGCTTCAGAACATACTATAGCAGCAGTATTATTGCAGAAAAATGAGGAAATTTTGGAACAACCCATAGCCTTTTTCAGTAAAATGCTACGGGATGGGGAGTTGAAATATGATATCATGGAAAAGCAGGCCTATGCTCTGATTAAAGCATTAAAGGATTTCAGAATATATGTTTTGCATTCCCATGTAATTGCACATGTTCCAACCGCTGCAGTAAAAGCAATTTTGACTCAGCCAGACCCCGAAGGCAGGAGGGCGAGATGGATAGCTACATTATTGGAATATGATATAGAAATAAAACCTACGAAGCTGGTTAAAGGACAAGGGTTAGCAAATATGATGACAAACTCAAATCGTGAATCTTTACAGATCAATTTTTTGACTCACCAGTCTGATCAGTTAGACATAGAGATAGAAGTGATGGATGACTTTGTGGCCTCTCCATGGTACTCTGGTATTGTATATGTCCTCTGAAATTTGCAAGCACCAGAAGGATTAAGTAAATCGAGAGCAAGATCTGTAAAGTTGAAATCTGCTAAATTCTGTATCATAAATAAATATCTTTATTGGAAGGATCCTGGAGGAGTTCTATTAAATTGTCTATTAGAGGATGAAGCCCAGCAAGTTACCAAAGAATTTCACAAAGGGTACTTTGGGGGACATCATTCTTGGAAGGTGACTGCAAACAAAATCCTGAGAGCTGGTTATTATTGGCCTACATTATTCTCAGATGTATATAAAGAAATCAGCAAATGT
>LPNX011178676.1:332359-342650 GCA_001517045.1 Pseudotsuga menziesii
CTGAAGAGATTTTTCCAACATCATTAGCGGTACCTGTTATGAGATATTTCCAGGATAAGCAAGAAGAACCAAATCACATACAGCGGAGGATAAATCAGATCATTGAGCTAGAAGAACGAAGAAGTAAGGCTTATGACAAAGTGCATTCTCATTAAGAGAAAATGAAGAATACTTTTGACAGAAGGATCAAGGAAGAGCAGTTTCAGATTGATGACCTAGTTTTGAAGTGGGATGCTCCTAACGAAGACAAGCATGGAAAGTTCGACCCTATGTGTGTCGGACCTTATGTTGTTGCTGGGTACAGAGGACAAAATGTGTTTTTGCTGGAATATATAAACGGGGTTCTTCTGGAAAGTAACCCTGTAAATGGGAGATGTCTGAAACATTACCTGTCCTGAAGGGGAAGGTAAAATTTGTATCATAGATTGTATATACTTATTTTTCTTTACAAGTAAATATGAGTGGTAAGCCGAGTGCATTTGAAGCTCGCAGTGAAAGCCCTAAGATCCAGGAGGCCTACCGTTCATTTTCTAAAAATATATAAAAATGATATATTTTCAAAAGACAAAAGATGGGTTTTTGAGAATTATTATGCAAAATATTAAAAAAACAGGCACCTGGTCTACGAGTTCTTTGATACCTCGCAGGGAGGATATCATCCCCAGATGGAGCCAGCTGTTAACACCATTATTTATCAAAAGGAAAATAAACCATGGTGGAGAAAGAAAAATAATGGTTGTTTGGATACTTTGGTTAAAGGATATATCGTAAAAATGAAGCAATAGGCAAAATGCGATTAAGTCACCGAAGATCCTAAGCCGCGATGGAAGAAGGAAGAAAATCAATGGCTGATATTCTCTCCACTCCTCAAAGATGCAAGGAAGATAAAGGTTTGACCGGACATTTATCGGGCGCACAGATCAGCGGCCATCAGGTTGTTTCGAGCAGATCCACGGCCCATATCCAATCCGCTTCGTTAAATTGCATCTTGGTTAAAACGACACAATCTGGCGGAATTGGGTACATGTTACTCAATCCAATGGCGGAGAGGCGAAGTCGGATCGCATATACAGTTGAGATTGATTCTGGAACCAGAACCTGCACGACCGATAAACCTAAAGCGCCCAGCGGAATGAGTTACCCGGTGATCAATCTGACGGTTGAAGATCAAAGTGAATCAAATCAACGGCTATTATGATTTCCGGAGAGTGAACTAGCACGGTGGATAATTCCGAAGTGCCCAGCGGAATTTGGTACGTGGCGTATGATCTGACGGTGGAAAGTCGAAGGCATATCATGTCAATGGCTGAGGATGATTCCGGGGATCAAAGCTGCACGACGGTTAAAGTGACGGAGCCCAGTGGAATTCGGTAAGTGTCACCCGATCCAACGGCTCATGATAAAAGGCGATATCATCGACGGTGGGAGATCATTCCGGGATGGAGACTGGCACGTCGTTTATCACCAAGGCGCTTGGCGGAACGGGGTATGTGGCACACGATCCAAAGGCCAGAAATTAAAGAGAAATCAGATCTAGGGTATTAAATGAAGCCGAAAAACAGAAGTGCACGACAGTTAAGAATAAGTGGTGGTTGCGGAAAATAAATGCTGTCTACGTGGTGAATTGTGTGGTCCTATAAAGGCAGGGTTGACCTCTCCAATGATTATTTTATTTGCTCGGGACCCGGCGAAAAGGACCTGGCGATTTGGGAGCTTCCATTTGTCAGTGCCAGGCATGTTCCGAACACACACCTCCACAGTAAGCCAGGTAGGACTTAAACCCTGTAACTCTTTCGTCCAATTACCATTGTAAATTAAGCAATGGACAAAGGGGGAGAGATTCGTGTGTCTGGTCGGGTCGCGGATGACAGAGAGGAATTTTTAGTAGACAGACACAGGGGCGTCTGCGACCCCTTCCTATCCACAGGGAGTGTGTCCAGCAGTAAAGAGAAGTTGTGGTCTCATTACTCACTGGGGAATGACGTTCTGAATGTATGCAAGTCTTTTTTGTACCATTTCACCCTCGAGCAAACCCTCCACTTCCCGGAATTTTCCGAGTGGTGTGCGGTGAACTATTCTCCCTCTCAGAGGATTATTGTGAGTCGGTCCACGTCGAAAATACTGTGTAAAATTGATGCTTCGGTCGTCAGAGAAAACCTTAGTCTGCCCGAAAATTACCCTGTAAATCGTGAGTCTATAAATGAATCTGTCCTTGCTGAGTTTTTCAAAAATTGCGAAAGTGAAAGTCGCTGTCAAGTATCCTGAAGGAAGGTCAGTCCCTTCAAGGTCTTTTCTTGCCTTACCCCTTGCACATTTTTAGGACTGAGGTGCAACTGTTAATGTCTTTGGTCTGTCAAGTGTTAGGTCTAGATGACGATTGTCATATAGGTGATGTTATCATTGGTTTCTTGTTAAAAATAAATTATTTAAGCCCTGAGTCCCAGTCAATCCCCGTGCTTAATTTAGATGAGTACCTTGCCGAAGCGATCCACCTTCTGTTGACTGAATTTCCCAAGGTCCAGCTCTTTAGGTTTCAAACATACTTGCTTAACATGTTATTATGCTCTAATGTTACTGAATTGAAATTCTTAAGTGCTCTATGTTCTTCTGATTTTCCCAAGCAAATCAACATGGTCGAATTTTCCAATTTGATCATGTCCGAAATGTACAGAATGTTATTTGATGAGGACCTACCCCGTGTCATGGAGGAGATGAGATGCCTAATGCAGTCGCCACCCGAAGAGCGGGTGGGGGACTGGTTCCTGTACAGAGGTTACATAGCGTTAAGAATATATGGCTTTACTGGTCAGCCTTATAGGCTACCCTCCTTCTTGACCCCAAGGATTTTCGCACTAGATTTCATGAGGCAGAGATTGCTATCTGAGGAAGAGTACTTTGGTGCTTTCAAAAAATCTTCAAACATTAAATTTCCACTTAAAGTCGGCCCTTTCACTTTTAAAGGTAAAGGTGCCCTGGCATTTATAGAAAAGTTGCTGGACAATATGGATTTCATAAAAGATGTAAACGTAAATTACGACCCCCACCATGTGATCTCATTGAGAAAATAGGCAAACAAGAATAAACCATTTGAGCATCAGGCTATTGAGGGGCTAGCTGAAATGGATAATTTGCTACAGTGTACTGATGGGTCAAAGTCTGATGAAGAGACAGAAGCCCAAATAACAGAAGGTGCTGGTATTATGGTCAAGAGGAGTTTGTCCAAAACTGAAAGTATGGATGTAGACAAAGAAGGGCCCCGTAAAAAGGCAAAGCTGCTTCAAAGTGGTGAAATTGTAGATGAGCAGGTTTCTGATGGTTCCAAAAGAGGTGCCCTAGTTCCCCTGAAAGCGGTGCAAGTAAGTCAATTCTCTTTTAAAAATATGGAGGGTGATATAGACAGTTCGGAATTATGCCACGTGTTTAAGTCGAAGGAAGACCTAAAAGCCAGCTACATGGAGAAGAGGAAATAGTCTATGGAGGAAACGAGAAATTTGCTCCCGAAGGTGAGAAGTTTGTACAGTTCGAAGACCTCTCTGGTCTCTGCTAAAGATGCTGAGAGGAATGCTTTTAAAATGGCTATGGTAAGTGACAAGAAGATGTCTGAAATGGAGATCTGGTTAGACAAAATCAGCACTCCGGATAAGATGTAACTCCACAAACAGACCAGCGATATCATCTACTCAGACTTACTACAAGCCATGGTGAGGATAAATAAATTGCAAGTCTTGATAGACAAATTGGAAATTCAGTTGAAACATGAGAAAGTGGAAAATAAAGCAAATATTGTTCAGATTAGGAAGCTACAGATAGACATTGCTAGTTCAGACAGTACCCAGGCAGTCAAGAGGTTGTTAGAGGAAAAGGATAATACACTCCAGGTCCTGAAGAAGAAACTGAAGATCCCAGGTACTGAACATGTTCAGTCATCTGAGTTGCTAGCTCTCCAAGAAGAGAAGGATAAAGTCCATTAAGAGATGATAGAGTATAAAGGAAGAGTTGGAGAGCTACAGGAAGAAAAAGAGAAGTGGGAAGCCGAAAGGGAGGAACTGTTATCCCAAATCTCCTTGATGAAAAAAGATCAGAATGAAGAGAAGGATATTATGGAAGAGTTGATGAGCCAGACTCCCACCGGCGAGGACCTATCTATTGTAAATATCCAGAAGCCATTAGATGATTTATCTACTGATGATTTGTTGGTGCCAATGTCCCAGGTGATTTTGAAAGAAGAAGCAATCAAATATTTGAAAGCAGAGAATGAAAAGATGAAAGTTGAACTGGCCAAAGTTAATGAAAGCAAAAAACAGATACTGCAGGACAGGAATCAATTACAGAAGAAATTCAATCAGCTAAAAGAAAAATGCATTGGGAAGGGCCCTCTTCAGGGGGCAAAACATATCAATTGGGATACCTTGTGTATAGAGATTACCAAGTTCAGGCACTATTTAAATTTTATTGATGATTTGAATATAATGATAAATCTGGCCCACCAGAGGCTGAAACTGGTAAACGAACATATGGAGAAAAGACCCCTTGCTACGGCTCAGAACACCCTAAATTTTCTAAATTCACTGTCATATCAGAAGTTGCAGGAATTGGGCCTAAAGGACAGAGTATCAATAGTGATGTGGGAAAATAAAATCATCCATAAGCATCACTTAATCAAAACGGTCCATGATAAATCAGAAGGATTGCTTCTGCAGGTTAATAATTTTAAACAGGAGTTTAAAGAACTGTTCGAGGATGGATTGCCTTCTTTCTGGGATGGAGAAGGGTGGATGTTCTCACAGGAAAATTATCATAACCTACTTGTTCAGTGCCACATGGATCACACCAAATTCAATGATTTGGAGAAAAACCTGACAGGGAAGACCATTGTGGATATGCTCACAGAAGACTTCGAGATTCTGCAGAAGTTCGCCATCATCAAGAGCAGATTGCCCAAAAATTCCTATGAAGCATATATGGAGCTCGAGGTAGCTATTCGAGAAATGATGGAGTGTGACACCCCAATTTCGGAGCAGTGAAAAGCTGTGGAGCGGTTTGGAAAGACAAAGTATATTCTCCATCCCTAAGAATAGGTGTCATGCACTGAAGAGCTGATGGGGAAAAGACGTGGAGCTGATGGGGCAAAGACGTGGAGCTGATGGGGCAAAGACGTGGAGCTGATGGGGCAAAGACATGGAGCTGATGGGGCAAAGATATGGAGCTAATGGGACAAAGACGTGGAGCTGATGGGCGAAATTTTGTTGTCAATTTGATTCGTACTTTATGGTTTGTTAGGATTGGAGTTGTAACAAACTTCTTAGGGGTTAGGAATTCAGTTACAAACTCTAAATTAAGCTGATCATTATGTTATTGATCTTCTTGTTGGTGCACCGATCATTTTATGTATAAATATGCATCTTTTTTAAGAGATGGGGGTTGGAACCCATCGGGTAGTGAATAATTTTGGAGAACATATCTGTTTTTTGGAATGACAAAGTGAATGCATGAGAGTTTTGTCAGAGATTCATGTGTCGTTGATATTACAGTCTGTGCTTCTTTCTTTATGTGATTGTATTTCCCTTGTGTAACACTCCATTTTGTTTCTTCCTCGTATCTGGAATATAGCGTTAGATGATTGGAATTCATGTATTTATGCTCTGATCATCATTTCAGATGTTATATGATTTTTTCTGCTAAAGTTGGTATAGAACTCATCCTGGTTGATGCTCTGTATTAATGGGTTGTTTCTTCATCTCTTTTGTTCCACCTAAATCAATTTGAATGACTGTGATGATATGATTACCTTGCGTTTGATGAATATCATGTATATGTCTTTATGGTATCTTTATATTGTATATGACTCCATGCCCAATGGTTATGTTATTGTTTCAGCCAAATACATAAATCTGTGAATGTTATTTTAAATCTGGTCTTGTTAAATCTTTATTGAGAGATCCCTCTCTGGAAGAAAATACCAGTTTCTTCCTAAAGAGGTTTTGTTGTTACCTTGGAGTATACCTTTTACAACCTGGGTACATTCTGAGTGCTAACACCAGGTCAAGATGGCGCTAAAGTATTGGCATGAAAGAGAGCTTGAGTACATGGAAAAGCTAGACATGGGTGATCTGATGACATTGATTGTTCTCCAGAGGTGCGGATTATTCAAATTTTATCGCACTTCGAACATGAGAGATCAAGTATGACTTTTAGATACATTGGTACATATATGGGACCATGAAATTGGTATGTTCAATCTCTAGGGAGAGACCCTAGAGCTTACCGCTAAAGATATTTACTTTATTACTAGATTGTCTCATTAAGGGGCACCCGTGAACTTGGGCAACACTGGCCGAGGGGTTGATCCCATTAGTGTACAGGATTATGTCAACATCTACTGCATTCTTGGCACACAGAAATCAGGGACATAAATTGCAATTGCACATATCACTAGTTTCTCATTAAAAGTGTTTGTGAGAACTATTGTTAAAGTGGCGGGGTCATCCGCTTTGCATTTGGATACACAAACCCACATGCGCATAGGAGTGGAGTGTCTACGTGGTGTGAATTTTGATTGGTGTATGGGATTAGTCTCGATCATGAAGAAACAACTCTCAGACTATAGGACAAGAAGGAAGAAGAAATTTGGTGGGAATCTTAGTTTCCTTCTTCGAGAGGGTACTTGCATTGAGCCTTGTTGTGACACTTCCACCCGCCAGAGTGGTGGTGAGGTCCAGGGTGGGTATGACGATGATTTATGTTCATGGTGGAGCCTACAAGTGCCTTCTCTAGAGCAGTTCCCATATGCAGGCTTGGACTCTCGCAGTGATCCTGAGCTAGCTCTCCCTCTTGGAGAATCATGGGGAGACATGGGTAAGTCTTTAATTTTCGCATTTTTAATTTTTTATGAGTTTTTTGTCTATAAATTTATATACATATGTAATTTATTCAAGTCTGATTCGTTCTTTATAATATGAAAATATTGGGCATGTCCGTCCAAATGGACATATGAGGACCTTTGTACAGCCGGTAGATGGCGGTGGAGACAAAGTTATGATTCATATAGTACAGGGAAAGATGGCTAGGCTTACCCATGATGTACCAACACTGCGGATGGAGCGTATTCCCATGGGTATGCAGGAGAATGTGGTGGGAGTACCTCCAACCGTGTTACACCTACTCAGAAAGGTGTCTAGGGTTGTCCTATGCTATCGGGAATTCGTGGAAACAACTGCATCTAATGAGGCTGAGGGGCTTCCATAGTTTTAACATATGAGGATTTCGATCCTTATTTTGTATTTTGGTTGTACTTATTGACTGGATCTTCAGACCAGAAAATTGATGTATATGAACATGCTTTTTATACATACATACACACACACACACACACACACACACATATATATATACTTGCTTATTTACATGTGTTTCAAATGTATCTGTTTATTTATTTTTTACAAAATGTGTGACAAATGCCAATCTAGTATGTAGTTAGAAAATGCATCAGTGATTGTATTTTGATTTCTTGAAATATGTTGATATGTAATCTGCTCAAAATTCCTTTCAAGTAAACTAATTCACAAAAACTTACGTAAATGGGTAGGTTGTCTCACCTAGTAGACCCCATTGAGATGAGAGACCACTAACTAAGATTTGAGTCTGACTTCCAGGTAGGTTATGCCATGCGATATAGCGTCCCAAAGAAGCTCAATAACAACACTATATTCAACTACATTGTTAGTTGCAGGACCTAAACAAGCACCTCCAAAGGAAACCAGTTGTCATGTGGGTGCATAAATGACCCAAGCAACTGAAGCCAGATTGTAACTATGACGGTTGGCGCCATCAGCAAACCCTACAAACCACTCCAAAGACATCTGAAACAACATGGAACTACATAAGAAACACTAACCGGAAACGACCATGTACAAAAATACACAACTAATAATACAAGAAAAAACATCATTCCTAAGCGTAATACTCCTTCAGGTAGAGCTTGTTTCAAGGCTCGGGTAGCTTATTTCCATCATAATCAATTAAATCATACGCACCCTTATTTAAGAATTTTGACACAACGTACAGGCCTAACAACATAGATTTAAACTTTCCTACCCCCAAGGGCTCCTTATCTTGGTCCTAGATCAAAACAAGTTCTCCCTTGGAGAAAACCCTAGGTTTAACAACCTTGTTATATTGATTTTTCCCTCGTTGCTTGTGTGTTTTGTTTAGTGTGAGCGCATCTCTACGTTGTTCATCTATATGCTCCAGTTGCATCAAATGTTCTTCTAACTCAGAAGTGTCAAGAAGTACATGAATTTCAATTTTTAATGATAGTATCTCGCATTCAACCGGTGTGACTACTTCCACCCCATGGATGAATTGAAAGGGTGAAAACCCTATGGAAATATTGACATTCGTTTAGTATGCCCAGAGCGCAGGATACAACATGATGTCTCACTTTAACCTGCTTTCATTTATCATTCACTTGAGAATAGTTTTCAGGGTCTTATTAACTGCCTCTACTTGTCCATTCGCTTGCGGGTAGAAGGAAAACGAGTGGTATTTCCTAAAACCTAACATAGTGGTCAATTTGGTCATCATCTTGTTCTGAAAATGAATGCCATAGTTAGTGACAATTTTCTTGGGAATACCGAATCTCACAATGATTTGAT
Source organism: Pseudotsuga menziesii (assembly GCA_001517045.1). Lineage (NCBI taxonomy): Eukaryota > Viridiplantae > Streptophyta > Pinopsida > Pinales > Pinaceae > Pseudotsuga > Pseudotsuga menziesii. Next base: position 341,014 of record LPNX011178676.1, read on the forward strand.
TGAAATGAAATATGTTGCCATCTCACCATCGGCCTTAAAGGTAGGCATTGCCTTTGCCCACTTTGTAAAGTAGTCAACAATGAAAATGATGTAATTGTGCCCCCCAACAAACATTGGGTTGCGGCTGAAGAAATATAACCCCCACTTTGCGAAGAGACCCATCGCGATGATGGGAAAAATAGGAGCAAGTTGTGACCGCATTTTTCTGGTATAGAGTTGACATGAATGACAGCGCTTTACAGCCTCTACACAATATTTGAATATGGTAGGCCAGAAATACCCAGCATGCAAGATATTCTAGGTCGTTGCTAACCCAAATAAATGATCCCCACACGCTCCGGTGTGAGAATAATTTAGGACAAGCTCAACCTCTTCATGGGTGAGGCATAGGCATAAGATAGAATCTACCCCTCGTCTATATAGCGTATCACCAATTATGAGGTATTTTTTGGAATTCAATCTTAACTTGTGTTGATATTCCCATGAGAAGGTTGGGGACGCTTCAAAGTCTACATATATACTAAGATATCCCCATACCAAGGGTCAGAAGTTGAAATTAAGAAAAAGTGTTCATTAGGAAATGGCTCATCTTCTATCGCTACGTTCTCATCACTCGGGAATTCTGAGATAAGCTCACTGAATACCATGGACTTCTTAAACTTGGCTGATTGAAAATCCAGGTCAAACTCTTGGAGAATGAAATTCCACTTATTCAATTTTACCCCGATTATGTTTCGAGATAAAACGTACTAGAAATTATTTACATCCACACTGACAGTAGTTTTCCTTAGTAGAATGTAATGTCTCAACCTCTGGACGAATTAGACTGTTGCCAAATCCAGTTTCTTGACATGTGAGTATCTGATTTCAGGACCATCCAAAGTGCGACTGAGATAGTATATAACGTGTTCTTGAGGCTCGTCATCTTCCTGAACTACCACTACCCCTATCATAGACTCGAATGCAACCAGATACAATATGAAGTCCTTCATGTAATTATGCGGGCGCAAAAGAGGAGCATATAGCAGTGCTTTCTTCAATGCCTCGAAGGATTATTGTGCGGATTCATCCCATATAAATGGGGTGTCTTTCTTAAGCAAGCACATGAAGCCCTTAGTGATCTTGGAATAATTCACAATAAAACATCAGAGAAAGTTTGACTTTTCTTGTAGACTTTGTAATTGTCAGATAGTTCAAAGAGGAATCAGATTAACAATCGCCTCTACTTTCAATGGATTGACCCTTATGCCATTGTTGGAAACTATGAAACCTAAAATTCGCTCCGACTCAATGCAGAAGATGCACTTATGGAGATTTATGTGAATATGGTAATGTATGCATCTTTCCAAAATCAACCGAAGATGGTCTGGGTGAACCTTCCTCTTTGTTGATGTATTTGTAAATTCGGAAGATATTTGTATGTACATTATCATTGTATGTTGTTGTACCCACATTGGGGATGTGTTTACCCCTTGAGGGGTGTCTTAATTGTGTCTAGACCTTGAGGTACAAACTCCATTGTACCTCAAGGAAATAGTCATTAGAGAGAATTTGAGGTCAAAAATGGGCCTCCTAAGAAATGTACTACAAAAATATAAGATATATTAAAATATTATGAGTTAGGGGTTTTATGGGGT
>LPNX011178691.1:0-25731 GCA_001517045.1 Pseudotsuga menziesii
GGATCTCTTTCTAGATGGTTCATCATCCTCTGCAGCATGAGCATGATGTCTTCTTTGGCCTCGTCTCCCTCTGAAACTGGAACCTCCATACTCATGTAGGCGTCCAATCCATTTTATTCAGACAGATCATATACTTCCAGGCTTGGAAGTTGTCAACTTCCGCAAGCTTTTCACTAAGCTGATGTGATATATCATATTGAAATGAGAACCTCAAATGGAAATAGCAAAGGATTAGATCTTACCGATTTGAGGTGTCCGTCCTTGTCCCGGAGTTCGTTGATCTAGGGTTTGTCACAGTATCCCTAATTTTAAAAACTTGGAATATTTCAGATCTGATTGGATGAACAGATAGATCTCTTCAAATGGAGCTGTCTAATGTACTCCTTTTCTGAAAACAGTGAAGGGAAACTCCCGGAACAGGAAGCCCTAATTTTCTGATTTCTTCTGCAGAAATTCCTGTTACTGTTTCTATGATAACTACGAAATTACTGATCCTATATGTCCTTAATTTCTCACTGAGGTAACCTCACATGTCCCCGATCCAACACCATAGGTTTCATCAGAATTTGTTTCTCCATTTGGAATTTATGATCCTTTTCCCATGGTGATCTGTTACAGGACTGTTCAGAACAGCGAAGTTGTACGGCATGCCACGTGTCACTGGTTCATCTTCTGAGTCTGACCTTTGGACCACAGAAATTAAATTCCGTTCCCTTTCTGGAACATATTCAGGAATTCCATTTGGAGCTCTATAGCCCAAGATATTGCAGATATCCCCAGGTGTCCTGTTTATGGATGATTTCTGGAAGAGGATGGAACCCTATCTTGGAGAGATCATATATCCCAGAATATAGAGAATCAGAGGCTGACCATTGGACACAGTGTTCATTAGTATTTTATATTTGGCCCTTGCAATTTTTAGCTTCTGAGACTTCGCCAATCTCAAAATATAGCGACTGTACCAAAACTTAGCAATTTTAGTATTTAGTGTTTCTCCTAGCTCAAGGTCAAACTAGGGTTTGACTTTCCCGGAGTTTCACCCAACCAAATTTATTGATCCAGGTCTCTAAATTTAGGTCTTCATGAGGATAACAATCCTATGCTGGTCTCACCCAAAAAATTCCTCTTCTGTAGAAAGCCCTAATTTCCACATCGAAACTGAAAATGCTTGAAATTGAATTCTGCATCGACAGAAAGATGCACCCTTCAATGGAGAGACATCCTAGCATACTTTTGCTGAAAATATGTGGAGGAAGATCCATAAAATAGGAAGCCCTAGTTCCTATAGCTGCACAATGTCTTCTTCTCAGGTTAGCTCTCATACTATGTTAGTTTTTCAACATTTAAGCTAGCATTATGATAAGATCTTTTCACTGAGAGAATAACAAGCACAGCAATCACATAAGCACATCACAAGAGACAAGAGACACAAAGATTTTAGGAGGGGAAACCATAAATGGAGAAAACCCCTCAACTGTCTCTAAGATAGTATCACCACAAGATGTGATCCCAAAACAGTAAGATGACCTCCCAACACAACAGCAGCCTTCTGTCTTCTGTCAAGCCCAAGAATTTCCTTCTCCAAAAGTGCGCCACACTTGAGAGAGCAAGTGATGTAATTCACAAGTGATAAATAGAGAGACTCACCCTCTCTATTTATATTAGTCCGTTCACTTGAATTACCATTTCACACATAGGCTCGACCTAATAATTACTACTCGAGCCTACACCTTAATTAGTGTATAATAACTCAAGTGCCCCATAACTGTGGGGACTTGCCTAATGACTTGAAATGACTTGATTACATTATTAATCCTCCCGATCAGAACATCGGGGCATGACCACATGACTCAAATACATAACAGAAACATCCCGAAATAAACATCGGGTTACAATATATAAAATACATATAAGAATACATTCTGAAGTTACATATACATCAACAAGCCTGATTCAGCGATTGTGCCTTCTTATTATTCTTCTTTCAGCTTCCTTGACAGGTTTCCAACTCCAGTTTTTGATGATGATAGTGAGGATGAAAATCCACCTCCGCCTGCTCATGTTCCTCCAATTGCACCAGCACCAATACTTCCTCTATGGGTCCGTTCAACATGTGAAGTAGCTGGTGATCTTGCAGGTGATCCTAGAGATCCACATCGAACATGTTCTCAGTTTCAGCAAGCCTCTTCTCTTTTGGCTCAATTTTCTGAGAATCATGATCCAGAAACTTTTGCAGAAGCTTCAGGAAATCCAGATTGGGATGCAGCTATGGATGAAGAATATCATTCCTTAATGGTGAACGATACTTGGGATCTTGTTCCTCTTCCAAAAGGAAGAAAACTTGTCAGATGTAAATGGGTCTACAGAACTAAGTATGCATCAGATGGAAGTCTTGAAAGACTTAAGGCAAGGTTAGTTTCCAAAGGTTTTTCCCAAGTTGAAGGGATTGACTACAATGAAACCTTTACCCCTATAGCAAAAATGAACTCCATCCGCCTTGTTCTTTCCCTTGCAGCCTTACATAACTGGGAATCCCATCAAATGGATGTCAAGTCTGCCTTCTTACATGGTGATTTACATGAGGAAATTTACATGGAACAACCTCCTGGATATGTTCAGAATAACTCTAGCCTTGTTTGTCTCCTTAAGAAATCCTTATATGGCCTTAAGCAAGCTCCTAGAGCTTGGTATGCCAAAATGGATAGCTTTATCCTTGACACTAGTTTTTCTAGATGCCATTCTGACCCCAATGTCTATACCAAGAAAGTAGGAAACCATCTCATCATACTTGTTCTTTATGTTGATGATCTTATCCTTACTAGTAGTGACCCTAACCTTATAACCCATGTGAAATCCAGTCTTAAGAAAAATTTTGAAATGTCATACTTAGGACATTTGCATTATTTTCTTGGTCTCCAAGTCTTGCAAATCAAAGAAGGAATATTTCTTTCTCAGTCTAAGTATGCTTGTGACCTTCTTCATCGCTTCCACATGGAAGATTGTAAACCAGCCCCTTCTCCCTTCCAGTTTGGAGTCAAAATTTCTACCACTTGTACTTCCCCTGAAGTAGATGCCACCTTGTATAGTCAGCTTGTTGGTAGTCTTTTATACTTGACTCATTCCCGTCCTGACCTTTCCTTTGTCGTTGGTCGTGTTGCCCGTTATATGCAAACTCCTCATGAAAGTTACTGGAAAGAAGCAAAAAGAATACTTCGATATATTCGAGGTACAATTCAGTTTGGGATTCATTACAGTATAGGGGGGAACATTTATTGGTTGGTTTCACTGATTCAGATTGGGTCGGCGATCCTGATGATCGAAAGTCTACTACAGGTTATGTTTTCAGTTTGGGATTCGGACCTGTCACTTGGGCTTGTAAGAAACAACAAGTTCTTGCTCTTTCTTCAGCAGAAGCAGAGTATCGAGCAGCAGTTAATGCCAGTCAGGAAGCTTTATGGCTTTGAAAGATCCTTTTAGAGTTTGGATTCGAGCAGCAGTAGCCTACTCCACTTTGGTGCGACAATCAAAGTGCCATCAAGCTTTCCAAAGATCCAGTTCTACATCAGCGCAGCAAACACATTAAGCTACACATGCACTTCATCAGAAATATTGTTCATGATCGTGTTATTGAAGTGCTCTATTGTCCTATAGATGATCAAGTTGCAGACATCTTCACCAAGTCTCTTACAGAAGCGAATTTTTCTAAACTTTGGTCTATGTTAGGAGTTCAGGAATGTTTCCTTAAAGGGGGATAGGCTCTAATGCCTCCTTCCTTCTCCTAATAGTGTCACTTTTGTAAATCCTTCAATCCTATCCCAAGTTGTTCTTAAGGGGGGATGTTAGCATATTTAGAAACTTAGGAGTTAGTTAAGATCAACTTGTGTAATATATCTGTTAGGTAAAAGTGTGTTTCTTTAGTATGCATTAGTATGCATTTGTAAATATTCTAATCCGACGGTCACAATATGTTCTAGACATAGAGTGATCTGACGGTTCAACTTCTCTTAGATCATACCTACCATTGATCCGTGGCTTAACACCCGATTAGTCTATGATCTCTATTTAAAGAGCATAGAGGGTCCTTGGCTAGTTGATCGATTATGAGAAGCTCATGTAACTTTCTTTCTTTTGCATAATAAATTTCTCCAAGTAGCTATTTTGCTAGGGATGTGGACTGATTCCCTCTTGAGGGTTTTAACCACGTGATAAACATTGGTGTATTGATCTGTGATCTGTTTGTGTGAAGCGGTTTTTCTTGGTGTTCGGTCCTTTGGGAGTACCCTGTGTACCCTAACAGGAATTCTTAACATTGGTTCGATATGACCAAAGCACTGGATACAATATAATGTTCCAGTTTGACCTACTAGCATTAATATTCCACTTAAGAATAGTTTTCAAATTCTTATTAACTGCTTCAACTTGTTCATTTGCTTGCAGGTAGAAGGAAGACGAATGGTCTTTCCTAAAAACTAACAGTGGTCAATTTTTTCATCATTCTATTATGGAAGTGATTTCCATGGCCAGTGACAATCTTCTTCAGGATACCAAACATAGAAATGATATGATTCAATACAAAATATGTCATTGTATCACCATTGGCTTTATAGGTAGGAATTGCCTCTGCCCACTTCATGAAGTAGTCTACAACAAAAATGCTATACTTGTTCCCCACTGTAGACACTAGGTTGCACATCATGAAATCAACCCCCCAGTTGGTGAAGGGACCTACTGCGATGATGGGAAAAAGGGGATAAGGGTGTGACCGAATTTTCTAGGTGTAAAGTTGGCACGGGTGACAACATTTCACTGCTTCCACACAATATTTAAATATGGTGGGCCATAAATAACTTGCACGTAAGATATTCTAGGTTGTTGCTAGCCCAGATAAATGACCCACAAATGATCTATTGTGAGAATCATTTAGGACACGCTCAACCTCCTCATGGGTGAGGCATCGATGCAAGATGGAGTCTACCCCTCTTCTATATAAGGTATCATAGATTATAAGGTATTTGTTTTCATTCACTCTTAGTTTACATTCATCTTCCCATGAGGAGGTCATAGGACATTTCAAATTCTGGAGATATACTAGGATATCCTTGTACCAAGGATCAAAGGTCCAAATCAAGAAAATGTATTCATCCAAAAATTATTCATCTTATACCACTTTGTTTTCTTCACTTGGGAATTATGAGATCAATTCCGCGAACACTAATGACTTATTAGATTTAGCGGATTGAAAATCAAAGTCAAACTCTTGGAGAATGACTATCTATTTATTAATTCTTCCCGTAATTATTCATTGGGATAAAACATATTTGAAAGGATTTACATCCGCATCCATAGTGATTGTCCTTAGCAAAATATAGTGTTTCAACCTCTAGCCGACATAAACTGCCTCTAGTGTTATTTTCTCGACATGTGAATATCTTAGTTTAGGACAAGCCAGTGCACGAGTGAGATAGTAGATGACATGCTCTTGGAACTCATCATCTTCCTGAACTAAAACCACTCCTATTGTGGACTCAAATATAGCCAGATACAATATAAAATTCTTCGTGTAATTTGGAGGGCACAAAAGAGGAGCTGATAGAAGTGATTTTTTCAATGCCTCGAATAAGTTTTGAGTAGCTTCATCCCACAAAAATGGAGTGTCTTGCTTTCAAAAATGGAGTGTCTTGCTTGCAAAATTGCATGAAACCCTTGGTAATATTGGCATAATTCACTATAAATCGTCAAAGAAAGTTAGAATTTCCTTGTATACTTTGTAAATATCTTATGGATCGAGGAGGAGGCAGATTAACAATTGCATCAACTTTCAAAGGATAGAGCCGAATGTTCTTTTTGGACACAATGAAACTAAGTAACTTCCCCAATTTGATAGAGTAAGCGGATCTTGTAGTGTCTGCATCGCTCAAAATTTAAATGAATATGATTTGGATGATCCTTCCTCTTTTGAGAATGGTATGCTAGATCATCTAAGTATGGTTCAACAATATGGTTAATGTCGTGGAAAGAAAAATTCATGGCCCATTGAAAGGTTTCTCCAATATTTTTTAATCCAAAAGGAATCTTCTTGTATGTGAATGTACCCCATGGAAAAATTAAGGTGGTTTTATGTTGGTCTTCTGATTTTATCTAGATCTTATTATAGCCCCAAAAAAAATCCATAAAGGAGAACACCTTGATTCCTACACATGCATCAATGATCTGATCAATGAATGGCATGGGGTAGTTGTCCTTGGGACAAGTATTATTTCGATCTCAAAATTCTATACATACGCGTATAGTCCCTTGTTTTTTATCTACCGGAATGGGATTATATACCCACTCCACTAGAGAGATTGGGTAAATGAAGCCAACTTTCAGCCTTAATGGCTGTCACTTTCTATTGATTTATAGTTCTAAATTTTTTTCAAACATGTTTGATATTAGGGAAAGTATGGATTTCATGTTCTACAATCAATGGATTGATTCTTGGAATCTCCTCATATGACCATGTGAAAACATCGCGGAATCATTTAAATAATGCAGTGTAATTGGTAATTTCTTCAGGAGAACAATTTGCACCAATATGCAGATTTTCCACAACATCAGGTTTTATCGAGATATTGATCAGAACAGTTGAAGAAATTATTTCCATGTTCCCCTCAAAAAATATCCCCTCCTTGGGAAAAGGATTTACAGGTAAATCAATACCTTCTCCGAGTCTCAAATGGAACTCAGAATTTTCTATCATGCTTAGGTCCAGAAGAAAATAGGACTTGTGATGTAGGTCTTCACAAATTTTCTCAGGTCTAATCATAGCTTCTAGAATAGCTTCATCACATGTAAAAACCATATCTAAGCAGTCATAGGATTACCCAGAGTTTTCTTCCCATGCGGGTAGGTAAGCTTCATCAAAATCTTCTGAGACTGGAGGAGTCGTGATGGAATCAATAGTAGAATCACATATATCTTGATAAGATACCTATGTTGGTGATAAGGGAACTTGAGGTTATTATTGTGAAGGGAGGACCCATGGGTCAGTTATATCAACAACTGTAGAGATATTATTCCCATCACTCTTTGATCCTAAGTAATTTACGGGAGAGAGAATGTCAAAATTTCCCATCAACAAGGTATACATCCCAGCTCTAAAACTTTCACTCATCTGGTGCGACTGATTAATTTAGTGGTACGGTAGACTCGAAAGTCTCCAAACGACCTTTCCTGGTATATGAGAGTTGTTAAATATTAACCAACTTTCCTTCGTGTGTTTGGGACACAAGGACTCAGAGAACGGAGGATGGAATAGCACACATTGCATATGTCCAACTTCTTCCCAATAGTTAATTGTAGTCCAAAGGAGCATCGATTACTCCAACCTATACAGAGATTGTTTTCTCTACTAGTTTAATCTCAAAATAAGGTAGGATACCATGGGGATGAAAAGACCTTCCGTTGAAATCAGTCATCAAAGTATTTCACAGGACCATCTCAGTTGATCCCAAGGATTTATAGCATGAAATCGACATCACACATGTGGATGCATCTTCGTCTATGATAGTTTGTACAATGGTTTTTTCATCATATAAATAATCAATGGAGAAGGACACATGGGAAGGAAGGCATGAATTGACCTCAAAAAGGTTAAACTTGGCCAACAGGATCATAGAATCTATATCACCTATGGACGCCAAGAGTGCATCTCGTTGCGAATGACAACTATGAAGCACTTCTAGAGCCAACATCGCACAAGGATTTTGGGCCAAATATTCAACAATTGAGTAGTTGGAAGTGACCCTCACTTTAGTTTTGTAGAATGTCATTTTAAATACACCTTTCAATATCTTAGACATAGTATCAGTCGATTTTTCAATTAAGAGTGGGGGAGATGATGTCTTGGTGGTTTTTTTCTTGTTCTTTTGATTCATAATTCTTAGTCCTTTTTGTAATAAGGTATGGTATCATACCATGTTAATATAAGATTGATCGGTGCTAGGAGAATGTGATGTTCCCTTAGCATTCTTTGGTTCACTAGAAGTTGGAGCCTCTCCTTCAGGAAACGGGTCCTTCAGGATTGTCGGTTGTTGTTGTTTTAGGAACTTCTGTTCCTGATCTATCAAGGGGCATTGATAGGTCAAGTGGTATTCTTGGAAAATCTTGCAAGGGAACTTGACCTTCCTATTCTCTTTCTTACCCCCCTGAGCATTGTTCATGAGTTTCTATTTGTTTTGATTTCGCTCTCCCTTCTTCCCTTTATTCTTTTTCCCACTAGGTTATTGAGTTCCCTTTTGGTTAAAATCTATGCAGAATATACATTCGCATGTTTAGATGAGGGGGTAGTATCCTTAGATTCCTCCACTACAGATTTATTCATTGTTAATTCATGGATTTGTTTAGCCAGTGATTCTATAGTTGGTGTGTCAATTGAACCTACCACGCCCTCGGCATGTAGTCCAGGATTGGGTTTATCAAAGTCTGTGTTAGACCTCAGCGCTTCAGGGATAATCTCATATAAGATCCCAGACTGGTCATATATCAAGTTCAGTTGTTGAGCCCTAAGGATAGCTTCTTCCTCCGTAGTCACTCCTGATGTGGAAACATATTTTTAAATATAAGGCAGTAAGGATTTCAAAAACCATTCCAATATGAATTCAGGAGGAATGTTGGATTTGATAATCCTCTTTCTCCTTCACCACTCTTGAATGTGATCAGAGATATGCATGGCCTTACTTTGTCAAAAGGTTGACAGAAGGTATGCACTGATATCCTACTGGGTAAGAAGCTGAAAGTGGTTCAAGAATACGATTTCCAAATCAAGAAAACTGTCATATGAGGCTGATGGGAGTTCAGTGTACCACTTAGCCACTACACTATTCAAAATTCTTTGAAATATCCCCAATTGAACTGAGTCATCATTCAATGAGTTGGAATATCACCATAAATGAAATGTGGTGACATGGTCACCTGGGTCCTCACTAGTTTTCCCTTAAAACTTAGGGATGACGAAAGGAAATTTAATGGGGACAAGTGACCAAGTTGGATCATGGTGCACAGTTTCATTCATCTATTTTGAAAAGTATGACAAGTTTAAAGTTTCCTGAAAGGGTAAACAGATTCAATCCAAATATTGTTATTAAGGGGTCTGGGACTAGGAAGTGCCTGCACTAGAATTCCTGAAAGAAATTTTGGGGTTTCCCCCAGCCACCGGATATGAAGAAGTAGAAATATGTTAAAAATTTTCCACCCAAAGGCCAGATGTTTACTAACCTTGGGTGTATTGTATTGGGTTCGTTTGATTCTTGCTGAAGCTGGAGTCCCATAAATGAGAGTCATAATCCCCCCACTAAAGAATGAAAAAGGGGAGCTTTGAATGGGAAAACCGACACTTGATAAGAAGGCCAGAATCTAAATGCTGACAAAGGGTTAAAACTCTCAGAAGACACATAATAATAAGTAAGTGAAGGACCTACATAAGGATCAAATGGAGTAATGTGTCCTCCTTCCAATGCAAACCCTGGACAAAAGGAGCAAAACTACTTGGACTGGTTTTAGTGTTCTGAAACAAAGGTGAAGAAGTTGTTAGATTATTATCATTTAATCAATATGATATAGGATCTTATATATGAAAAAACATGCACAGTAATAATCACAAAAGGCAAGAGACACAAAGAATTTTCATCGAGGAAACCATAAAGGAGAAAACCTAGCAACTTCTTCAAAGATAGAATAAGCACCAATAGAAAAAATTAAAACCCAAAGATACAAAGATGATCTCTGACAACTTCTCTCTCTCTCACTTCTGCGAACTCCTCCTCTCACACTCATGAGCTATTGTTGAGTGAGCATGTGTTTCAAATAGAGAGTCTCACTCTCTATTTATATTATTTTTCCACTTTACAATTACTCTACAGGGCCGACCTAACTAGGAGCGTCTAATAACCCTAATATCCCTCAACTATGGGGAATATTTCCCCAAATTACAACAAAGGGTTAACCTCAATGACTTTACATGACTTTATTATATTAATGACTCTCATGATCGGAGGAACAAACATCTATGTCTGGGTATTATGAAATAAAATAAGAAATATACAAGTGAATACTTTTTTAAGTTACAAATACATCAACAGAAGTGAAAGGGATGCTAGGTATCCCTGTAAGAAACATGCTAGTTGGAAAAATAGTGTGTGAAGATGCCAATGGACGAGCCACTTGACCACTTGGGGACATCGGGGTAGAAGAACCAAAGTTTAAATACATCACCAATGCAATAGGTATGCTTGATCTAGGTGTACTCAATGATGAGGGAGAAACACCACTAACCATTAAGGCTGAAGTGGGGGTGAAAACATCCTCTATACCTTCTCTGAAACTAGAAATTGCAGCATTCAAAGTGCAACTAAAAACAGGAGGACCAAATTGACGAACTTGGACTAAAACTGGACCACCAAGGTCAGTGAGGGGAGAATTTTAATTACTTTCAAACTCTGGGGCTTACAAATATTCAATATCCACTGACGCAAGATCGATAATACTATAACAAAATTTAGGTTCTCTTGGACTTTGACTGACTCCAATCGATTCAAATGAACCGTTTGTATCTAACATCTGCCTTTGAGGTGGTGGTGGGGGCTCTACTATTGAGAGAAAATGAAGTTTTTGCAACCTTATTGACCTGTAGAGAGGGGTATCCTCCTCAACTAAAGATATATATCACACACCTAAAGGTCAGACTAGATTACATGAAAACCATAGAGCACACTAAAAAAAATCCTAAGTATCACAAACACAGTCATGTAAAATATATGTCTTCTAAAGGAACATATGGGATAATTAGGGCCTAGAACAAACCAGTGAAGCACTAAAAAATAGTTACTTGGTGACCTGTGATAATGTTTTTGGGTGCAAGCATTTGAATCACCAATCCTCCCTCCCAAATTGGTAGCTATGGTTAAATCCCAATCCTGCTCCAGGTATAATGGAAATAGCCTTCCACTGTAACCCGTGACATAATCCTAGATTCTGGATACTAAGGATAGCAAGATTACAATGAGATTTCGGCATAACAGTTGCAAGTCTGACTGTTGTGTATGGGAAGGGTATCTAATCCCGAAATTCTAACAGCACCGGCACCTCACGGGGCCCAAATGTGGTATTGAAAGAACCCTCGTACGCACAACAATATTTTTAATGCTTGAACTAATTATTTGAGGGGTATCTTCATAAATCATTCCTCACACAACCTCGTACTTGACTAGTGTGAGAGGAGCTTTTTATATGATCTCTTGTAAAAATTGGATTTACCTAATTATAAGCCACTAAGTATGATTTCAAATGATCTTGGATAGTTAAATATCTCCTAATCTAAGAACCTATCCTAAGCTAGTTGATGTATGACCCTATAAAGAAAAATGTTACTAATATTTTGTAATTAAGAGTGTTCTTTTTAAGGTCAATATTACTCAAAGGTAGCGGGAGTGCAACTGATGGTGTTTTGACTCAAATAAAAGAAAAGTTTAAATTATAAATGCTTTTCAAATATCAATGCTATTCAACATGCTTTTATTTTTCCTTTTTGAAACAAATGGAACACATTTAAGACTTTGAAAAGCACAAGATTTTTTTTTAAACTTTTCTTTTTGAAAGACAATTTAAAGACAAGCTTACAAAGAGCCTAAACAAGACTAACACTGCAACTACAGATGCTTTGTTTTATTTTTCATTTCAAAAATAAAATTTAATGTAGACTAATGAAAATAAGTAAGCTAGAAAAATATCACAATGTTTAAATGAAATAAAGCAAGTTCAGACCTTACAATCACAACTTTGACAAGTACTGCCAAACTGACCCAAAACCCTACTTGGAGTAAATAATTAGAATAATTAGCCTTGGAAGACAAGTAAATCAAAAGGCTGGGAACATTGAACAAATTAGATCACTACTAAAGCAATGAGATGTATATGACTATATCAGAGGGCTGACAGGTGTCAAAGACTCATAGAACAATCTACACTTCAACGAGACAAGCCAATAGGAAATACCTAAACAACTTGCGAACCTAACAAGGATAAAACCTAACTTACTAAAGGAAAAATTGTAAACAATTACAGTGCTATGCAACAGGATACAAAACAACATACACTCAGGAAAATACCCTACATGATTATTAAGAAACCAAAACGCTCAAAAAGGGGGAAAACCCTATATGTTGGAGACCTCCTACCGAGTACCACAGCTGTCTAGTGGACAATCAGCAAATGAACCGTGACTGTTATACAATCAACCTATTATTACAACACAACAATCATGACTGTCAACAAAACAACCCATGAATGCACCTCAATTTTTTCAAAAGAAAAATTGAAATAAAAATGATTCTAAACATATATCAAACTGACTGCAACACGGGAAAAGGCAAATCAAATTTCATCATCTCTAATGTATATTCATATTTTTATTTCTTAAAAATAATCATACAAATATTTCATGGGAAAGTCAACAACATGGTTATTGATGAGTGAAATATTCATGCCTTTTCTTCTTCCCAATTGTCTAATACTCAATGTATAGATCTTCCTCGCCAACCTTATTTTTATGCTTGTGTACTTAGAAGCTGTTTATCACTACATATCATTCCATATATAATCATATTAGCTCAGGGATAGTGTGGATTTTCAACCGATCTTGGAAATAATAAAATTGCTTTCACCACCATGAAAATGGTGCCAAAATTGGGAATTTAGAGTAGTCTGATCACTAAGACACGTATAAAATTTGAAATATAGGATCAAATTGCCACATTTATATGATGAAATGTGAATAAATAATAGATCAATTCTATGAGAAATGATGCTAAGAAGAAGCACAAGAAATAGATCTTGCTACTAAGAATTCTCACAAGCATACACAGGAAAAATAGAGAGAAGAAAAGAGACTGAATCACATGAATGAAGAGATGAATAATGTAGTGTATCCTTCCATTGGATAATGATTAATAATAGTGTACATAAATTTACATCCCTCGTAGGAAAATTTAATTGTATGGAAACAACTCATAAATATCAAAAAGGTTGACTTACCAAAATATAGCAAACCACCATAGGTGGCTAAAGCACTTCCCAAATCTATCAAGGACCTCACGAGTTGGAAAAATCATGATTGATTTGTCAAGGAGATGGAAAAAACATGATAATCCTAGAAACTGGAGAAAAAATAATGGAGGATGGGTTGGAAACAAAAGCTCCCAGTTTCCTAGTTGACTAGCTTTTAGCTTATCCATAGAAAAGCAGGAAAAGAAGAAAAAACAGAATAAATAAGAATCTGCCATAAAGTCCTGTATACTAATTCTGGATGGTCAAAACGTGGTCAAGATCAACCCAAAATTGGAAATAAATCATTCCTAGGATATAGATGGCATGTATTGACTTTAAGGTGCAAGTGGATGCCAACTAATTAATCTCGTGGGTGAATAATTAATCAAATAATGATTAATTATTTTATCCTAAGTTGTGAGTGGTTTAATATATTCCAACACCCCCTATAATTCTGACTTTATGATGGTATTACAAAAAATATGGATGCATATGGATGCATATAGGGCCCAGCAACAAGGCTATGGTCACCCTTTAACAATTATTATGTCCAGAAAAGTGAGGAAAGAGGCAAAACCACATGGGGAAAATCCTCCCTCAAGATAGGACAAGGCACAAAATTTGAAATGTTTCTTCAACATATCTTCATCTTCAATTTAATTATCTAACTGAACTGCTTCTGGATGAAGGACGTTTTGAAGAAATCATGAACTCCATGATCGTGCGTTGGAGTGTAGAACCTGCAAGAAGGAAGAGGAGAGACTCCTTATATCTCATCAACTGATGAAGTAGGAGCATTATATGAATGCTTCTTTCTGCTTTCAAACTTTTATCTGCAAACATAATCTGAAATGATAAAGAGATCTATGTATACTCCTTTCCAAAGAGTACAAAAAATAAGGCAATTTATTTCACACCCAATTCCCTGATTAGCTGCAAAATTGTGATGTGAATCACATGTCAATATTCCAATCTGATGTAGCACCCATATATATCTGATACAAGTCTGATAAAACTATGATATATCAGAAATATTAGAATATGGAAGAGCAAGGACAAAGGCTTCAATGGCTCCATGAGGATATAGGGCTAGACTAGGAAAATTATGAGCAATTGGGGAAAACTGATAGGTGTGAAAATATGAATGATGGATGGGCATAAGATATGAACCATGAGTGTTTAGAACAGATACAAACATGTTTAATATATGTCCATATATGACTAAGGTCATGTATAACCAGCCACTTAAAGTTAGGAAAGACTTTAAATCATGTAAGATAAATATCATTGCATAAGAGACCAATGAGAAATCAACTAGTGAATTAGGGATTTGTATAGTCTTAGGATTATTCAGAGCTATTTTAGATGGTATGGATGGTGGTATGATATGTGTATCAACCTAAAAATATGATTCTAAATCAGAATCCAAAGGATCAAATATAAGCATATCAATAGACTCATGGGAATACACTGGTAATGAATCCTCTGTATGAAAGGAGGAAATAAGGATATGTTCAAAATTTTCAAGAAGGATCTGAGTATTGATGCCAAGAAAAAAGGAGGATATGCTGAAGCACATGATATAAATTAAGGTAAGTGGTATGACAAAAATAAGGCTTGATGTGGCTAAGCAAACATCCTGGAAGTCACTAGCTTGCACACCATCAATGAGAGAGGTATGCAAAAGGTGTGAAGAATTTGGCACATAGATCTCAGAATCTAATATAGGAGATTTAGAGAACAATGAATGGGTTATAGGATCATAATCAATATCAGCATCAGCTCCATATGTTACTTATTTTTCATCAATAGTATCACAAGAATAAAAATCACCTTCAAGAGACACAGAAAAAGATGGATCTTCAATATTTGCTTCTTCATTGAAGGAGGAAGCATTCGAATGAAAGAGGGAAGCAGCAACATGAACTGTATGAGAAACTTCTTCATCATGATCAAGTTCATCAGATAATTTAGAGGCCAATAAATCTTGAGAAAGAGAGCAAGAGGAGATGCTAGGTTTGCTTCATGCTTCATCTTCAATTTCCTGCAAACCAAAAGCTTTGTCCAAAATTTTCCAAACCTCAAATGGATACTTAGTAGAATATATGAGATGATATATATTTGGAGACATTCCCAAACAAATAACTCCATAATCTCTATCACAATTATTTATCCAATCAATCTTCTCTTCATAAGACTCAAGTTCACTCAATGCACCAATGGAGACATCAAAGAGACATTGCCTCTTCAAGTATGAGCTCATCTTTGGCTTCCAATCATCATATTTAAAAGGAGATAGTAGAGGAAATTTTGAATCCATATTGAATTTGTTGATATGATCTAGGAGATACTCTCTGTAACCTGCAAAAACAAACTAGGAGAAAATCTTGTAAGCTAGACAAGCTCTTCTTCAGAGAGGGATAGGAGACTGGAAGCGCTCCTCAACTCTATATAACTTGATCAACCTTGTAGCTCTGATACCATGTATAAATAATAGATCAATTCTATGATAAATTATGCTAATAATAAGCACAAGAAATAGATCTTTCTACTAAGAATTCTCACAAGCATACACATGAAAAATAGAGAGAAGAAAAGAGACTGAATCACATGAATGAAGAGATGAATATTGGTGTGTATACTTCCATTGAATAATGATGAATAATAGTGTACATAAATAGTACATCCCTCATAGGAAAATCGTATGGTATGGAAACAACACATAAATATCAAAAAGGATGACTTACCAAAATATAGCAAACCCCCATATGTGGCTAAAGCACTTCCCAAATCTATCAAGGACCTCACAAGTTGGAAAACGTATGAGTGATTTGTCAAGGAGATGGAAAAAACATGATAATCCTAGAAAATGGAGAAAAAATCATGGAGGATGGGTTGGAAACAAAAGCTCCCAGTTTCCTAGTTGACTAGCTTTTATCTTATCCATAGAAAAGCAGAAAAAGCAGAAAAAACAGAATAAAGCAGAATCTACTATAAAGTCCTGTATACTAATTCTGGATGGTCAAAACGTGGTCAAGATCAACCCAGAATTGGAAATAATCATTCCTAGGATATAGATGGCATGTATTGACTTTAAGGTGCAAGTGGATGCCAACTAATTAAGCTCGTGGGTGAATAATTAATCAAATAATGATTAATTATTTTATCCTAAGTTGTGAGTGGGTTTAATATATTCCAACAAAAGGGTGAATAATTATCTATGTGTAATATTTGATCGTGAATTATTGGAATTATATTTTATTATTGAATAATGTTCCATGATTTTACAAGACTCAATTTTTCCTTCTATTAACCCCTTCTTATGAACCATAGAATTGATAATGTCTCTTGAAAAAATGCTTTGGTGGAACAACACAATATTTTCCTATACCTTCCAAATGTAAGAAACATAGTTTTGGACTTGGATCTAATGTATTGGGAATATTGACTCATTGGTGAGAAATCTCTTTGTTCTAACTTGGCTATGAGCTAGACAATAGACAATGATTAGTAGTGAGACTATAACAACATTATTATAAAAGAACATATAAAAATAAAATGCATAGAATAAGGAAAGCTATAATATCAATCAAGCTAATGTCATTCAAACACAAGTAGTGGATGGAAACAATAATACACATATATTAGTCCAATGGAAAAGAATGAAGTATTAGATATCCCTTTGTAAGTGTGGTTGGAAGAAAGTGGATATCAACTCTCTCCTTTCTATGGATCCTTTTCCTTATAAAAAGGTCTATCTAACAGTGGTGAATGAATAAAAAATCTATCCTCGAGGAATGGTCTCAAAAAATCATTAGAGGAATGAATGGTGAAGACAAAAAAAGTGATATTTATGATCTCCAAGTTCATTCATCTAGCATAACTAGGGAAAATTTTAAGGATCCATAATTTTTTTAGAGTTGATTTTGGATGTAAATTTCCATGAAAGTTGTTGAGATATCAGCAAGATGAAAACAACCACTTCACCTAAATTTATGATATCTAAATTTTGACGTCGTGGTGGCTAGAATTTATTCATTGAAAATGTGAGGATAAATCAGCTATAAATCAAAGGGTAGTTTACCAAATCATGTGCATGTTAAATATATTCCACATTGTTCTCATTTAGCACATATTGAAACTAATTTAACTATCAACCATTGGAGTGGGAATCCATAAATTCCATCATATATAATGTATATGAATATTTTTATTTCTTAAAAATTAATCATACAAATATTTCATGGGAAAATCAACAACATGGTTGTTGATGAGTAAACTATTCATGCCTTTTCTTCTTCCCAATTTTCCCACAATCAATGTATATATCTTCCTCACCCACCTTATTTTTATGCTTGTGTACCTAGAAGGTGTTTATCACTACATATCATTCCATAGATAATCATATTATCTAATGGATAGTATGAATTTTCAACCCATATAGGCAATAAGAAAATTGCTTTCACCACCATGAAAATGGTGCCAAAATTGGGAATTTAGAGTAGTCTGATCACTAGGAAACATATAAAATTTGAAATTTAGGTTTAAACTGCCACATTTATATGATGAAAGGGTGAATAATTATCTATCTGTAATATTGATCATGAATTCTTGGAATTATATTTTATTGGTGAATAATGTTCCATGATTTGACAAGACTCAAGTTTTTCTTTTATTAACCCCTTCTTATGAACCCTAGAATTGGTAATGTCTCTTGGAAAAATGCTTTGGTGGAACAACACAATGTGTGCCTATACCTTCCAAATGTTAAAAACATAGTTTTGTACTTGGATATACTATATTGGTAATGTTGACTCATTGGTGAGAAATACCTTTGTTCTAACTAGGCTATGAGCTAGACAATAGACAATGATTAGTAGTGACACTAGAAAAAGAGTATTATAAAAGAACATATAAAAATAGAATGCATAGAAGGAGTCAAGCTATAATATCAATCACAATGATTTAATTCAAACACAAGTATTGGATGATAGAAATAATACTCATATATTATTCCAATGGAAAAGAATGAAGCACGTGATATCCTTTTGTAAGAATGGTTGAAAGCAAGTGGAGACCAACTCTCTCCTTTGTATGGATTTTTTTCGTTATCCAACTATCTATCTAATAATGGTGAATGAAGAATAATTGTATCCTAGAGGGATGGTCACAACAAATCATTAGAGGAATGAATGGTGAAGATGAAAAAAGTGATATTTATGATCTCCAAGCTCATTCCTCTATCATAACTAGGGAAAATTTTAAGGATCCATAATTTTCTTAAAGTGTAAAAAACTTGGCATATGTTACTAGTTATCAAATTTCCAACATTAAAATATTTGTGCTATTTTAAAAAATATTTAAATGTATAAGCATATTTATTAACTATCAAATTAATACCCTTAAATATTGATTGTTATATGTATAATTTACTATCCACCCACAAGATGAATAAAAAAATCAAGTACAATAAGAGATATGATCTCTTAATCCAACCGCCACTTCAACAATTGGAAGATGCAAGTGAAAACACTGGTAGCCTACAGAGGCAAGTTTCAGTGACTGAAATACCCACTAAAGGTCAAGATAAAATATCCACCAGATGAAAGTGGAAATAAATGCATGGGATATGCATTAATTATGCTTGAAATCCTAAATTAATTGTGCAAGTACCTGGAAAAACTATGGAAAGTGGGTTTTTGAGAAAATAAATCAAAATTTGGAAACAAGGTTTTATCCCACATTCAAGTTCTGGTTCCTAAATACCCAAATCCTAAAACTATAAATGGAGGAATTTATGGTGAAATAAAACACAAAGAATTAGAGCATTGTTATGTTGTGGAATTGAAGGAAAGGATTTCTTATACTTCAAGAGTTTTTGGTGATTAAGGGAATGGAAGGTAGAGGAGTGAATCTAAGAAAATGAGAAGGAATGCATCCTCAATGATTGTAAGTATTTCTCTATTTATATATTTTCATTTAATATGAATCAATTCAATTCCCTGCCCCCAATTTGATTCAAAAGATTTATCTCCAAGTTTTCTTTTGAATTTGAATTGCTAAGCAAGTATGTCTAGATTAATTTCTTAAATATTGTTAGTATAAGAGTAGGAAGGATGTTTTGTGGTTAAATTTGTAGGTGTGAAAGACATATGAAGAGATGCAAATATCAACTAGCAAGGAACTCCATCAAACTTCAAGGATACAAGAGGTAATATCCTTTCTTCCTCACCGTCTCAAACTCAATGAAAGAAAGATTAAGATATGAGGAAAAATGTAGTAATTGATTTTTATATTTGTCAATTTAGAATCACCAACCCAAATCAATAGGAGGGTGTTCTTAGCTTTAGTTATATATAACCCAACTAATAGAATGGTGACCACAATGGGGATTGGGGCTTGAAATTTATTGAATGAATTTTTTTATTTGTGGCGTTCTACAGGAATTAGATTCTTCCAATTATTTCTTTATACCTATCATAAGTCCTCCAAAAACCATTTAGTAAATTTTTGAGTATGATTAGAGTATAATTACACCTTAAACAACTGAAAAAAATTTCAAATTTTGAAGAATTTAAGTGTGTAAATTCACGTTGTTGAAAAACTATTGCTAATAATCTTGACACTAACATTTAAAATTCCATTATGATCATAACAGAAGCGATTTATATTGAAAAAAAAACACAAAACCTCTATACAATAGCAATTTTCCCATGATCTTGTGCTGTTGGTATTAATTTAGTTTTAAATCCAACCTTTCTTTTGATATTTTGGTAAGCCATAAAACATAATATAGATCCTAACTGCATCTAACTTGTCTAATATTTGGTGTGTTCTATAAATATTTTAAATATTAGTGTTCTAATTTGCATAAATTGTCCAAAGATGTCAAAAATGATATTTATTGTTTTAGGCCCATAAGTAGGAAATAATTTGAAATGTATACAGATGTATAATTCTATAGACACATTCTAGGATCAGTTCTAAGAAGTGATGGGATAATTAGGAACCAATTCAGTTAAAATTTCAAAGTTGGAAGACTTCCAAAATTCCTAGCAATGACTTAAATTGATATTTTATGGGGTTTGAATTCAGGTTTTTCTTTCAATTTTTCTCAGATATGAATATCTTAAGGACATACTTAGAATTGATATCATTATTTTCACTTATAATAGTTTAAATTGGGATTGATTACAATAGATTTAAGAGTTTGAATTACTAGTTTGCAAAGAAATTTTCAAAAATTGAAAAACGTATATTTTTGTTTCTATGAACATTTAGGCCTATAAATTATTGAATTCCATGGAGTTGCATGCCTGAAATATCATTTAAAATCACAATCAATATCAGATTACAAATTGTTTTTGGAAAGTAAATCATATTTTTTTTTTCAAAATTTAGAACACTACACTTAAAAAAAATTAATTTTTTTTTTCCTCCAAAAAAATGGAAAATGAATTAATGAAGTGAATTTTTTATTTTATATCTTTTAAAATTGATATTTATCATGCACAATTAAAGAGATTTTTTTTTAAAGTTTCTTGTGATACATTGTGCCTGATCCATGATTATCCTCTTTGCTTGCGCTTTCAGGAAATCTTGAAAATGAGAAAGTGGATCTCAAGTGTAATATTTTAGAATTGAATTCTAAGAATATTTTCGAGCCATGAGTATCGTATTTGCTTGTGGTCTTGGGTGGTATTGAAAATGAGAAAGTGGATATCGGGAGTAATAGTTTATATTTTAGTTTTGAGCATATTTTTGAGCCACGCGTATAATATTTGCTTGTGCTTTTGACCAGTCGTGAAAAGGAGAAAGTGGATCTCAAGTGTAATAGTTTATATTTGAATTTTCATAATATTGTTGAGCCACAACTATTATATTATCTTGCACTTCGGGAGGTCCTACAAATTAGAAAGTGAATATTAAGTATAATAATTTAGATTTGAATTCATTTCATTTGAGATAATTGTTTAGTTTGATGGATTCTTACATTTAACAAAATTAACAATAATTCGAAGAGACTAACCGCTTAAAAACCTCAAAGATTCACTAAAGTTTTGCATCATTTTTCCATGACATTGATTAATTCACTAGATTTGGAACATCAATTTCAACTTTTGAAAATAGTGTAATGCAAATTGTGAACCAAAACATAATCACATTCCAAAGTTTGAACAATAGTTTGAGAGAGTTTTTGAAACTAAAAACAATTGAAACATTTTTCGTTCAAAATTGAATTCCCTAAGTTGAATTAATTTGAACACTTTTCACAGATTGAAACCAACCTCTTGACCCCATTATTTAAAATTGGTAAACTTGTTTAAAATATAAAAGTAGTAATTTGTGACGACAAAACACCATTTCTTGAAAGAAAAAAATTTCACTTTTGAGAGAACAAGTCCATTTTGAAAAGTTTGCATTGCATGTTTGAAATAAGTCCAATGAGCCTATTACTCTACTTTAGTTTAGGAATTTCAATAAATTAAATGATATAATAGTGAGAATTTGTGCATTGGATTGGTTCTACATTTGAGTCACAAACACCACCAGTCACTCCTCTAAAACTAAGAAAATCACCTTAATAATTAATGCTTAGTCTAAAAATTATCAAGATTTTATTTTGATATCACAAACAATATTAGGATAGGTCCTTGGATTAGGATTGGAGAGTTAACACTCTTGTACCACATAATTATGAAACTAGCATATATTAACGAGCAATTAAATCCATTAGTAGTAAAAAGCCAGTTAGTGTAATTCTGGGTAAAAATTATGAAAGTACATCAACTTCATCTGTAGGTATCCCTACTTGCAATGAGTGTTCCTTACCAAACATGGTTTTCCCATATGGTTGGGATGGTCAAGGTCAAAACACACAAGTATTCAATCAAAATCCTCTTAGTATAACCAATAACTATCCAAATTCTACTTCTTGAGGCAACCCTTTACCATGAAATGTTAATATTCCTTGTGGAAACAATGGATCTTGGAACATCAATGCCAATTCGAGTTATCCTCCAAAAATGGGTGGATATTACCTTAGGGTTCATCCTATGATTTATCCTAGCAAATTCTTGGGGGAAATTCAACTATCAACCCCATTCTGCAATGGAGTGGTCAGGTTTTAGGACGTAACCAATCTAGTTTGAGAATGCCTCCACAAGGGGGAAACCTACCTTGGAATTATCTTCAAGCCCAAGGAAAAATGTCATGGTGTGGTTAGGATCCAAGATGTAACCAATATTTTTGGGGCCCAACTCTGCAAAGGGGGAATCCACCCATTTTCCATGTTCCAAGAAGTTTCGAATCTTCTTTGGGGAAGCCTTGGCAAGTAGGAAATAAACCTTGGAATAATTTTCATGCCTAAGGAAAACCTCCATGGTGTGGTCAAGATCCAAGAAGTAACAAATATTCTTGGGACCCACCACCACAAGGGTCCAATCCACCCATTGGTTAATTTACAATAATTATCCGACCTTTTTGGAGCCAACCCCCATGAGAGGGAAACCCACTTTGGAATGATAATCACACCGAAGGACAACATCAACGGAGTGGTCAGGTGCTAGAAAGTAACCAATATTTTTGGAGGCTACATCTACAAGGGGTAAATCCACCCATTAACCCCATTTTGAAATAGAGTGGTCATTTTATAAGAAGTAACTAATATCTTTTGGTGCCTACCCCTTCAAGGGGGAAATGCACCCATTATCCCAATTTTTTAATTGAGTGGTCAGGTTCTAGGAAGTAACCGATCCTTTTGGATCCATCCTTTAATACCTAAATCCAATCCAACTAGTCCACTACATTGTTGTCATGTTAATGGTATGTTGGGTTACATAAACCATATTTATCATATTACCAAACTAATGGGACAAATCTTTGTTCAAATTTTTTTACTTATAAATGGACAAGTGATGCAAAAACCTACTAATCTTTCCCAGACTTCTAAACTCATTATTGTCAAATCCATAGACATTAGAGGAAATAAGAATAAATACAAGAGTAATAAAAATTATAACCCTATGATAAGGGATGCACAAAATATGGCTCAACATAGTAGGAAACAGCAACCCATTGTTTTGAGACAACCCTTCCCTCAACACCCATAACAAATGGTTTCTACGACATTGTTATCTCCGCTAAGGGGAAACTAGGAAACCCCTCACAAGGGAGAAATCTTCCCAATGCCAATTCCTTCATGTGTGATAATGAATGAAAATAAATAAGATCTTGTTTTTATGATGTCCCTCATGATACATTGGATCAATTGGAATCACACCCAAGATATCTTTTATGGGGAATTCCCAAAACTAGGTTTTTGTAGCTGAGCGGAGATTTTTACTCTTGATGTACCTTATTACAATGCTCGACCAAAGCCAAAAATTATGATTCCTATTCCTTGTCTATTTATATAAGTTAATAGGATATTTACCAATCGACACATCTTGCAACATTCCACATGAAGGTCATATCACATATTCATTCAGTAAGTAGCGCAACATATACATACATGAGATTATTCATAAACAAAAGGGATGTGACACATTTAGATATACTTATTCACAATATGCATACGTTCAACATAACACACTCATTACATACACACAAAGGCAACATTTAATGTGGAAACCCATCGAAGAGAAACTACAAAGGTTCTCTTCATTTGGAATGAGAAATATATCAACACCTTTTGTCTGCGCACTCAACTTGCAAACTCTGTTCTAGATGTTCTTTACAACTTATAAAAACTTCTTTACTCTCATGATCTATAGTATTAGATCTATGAATTTTTCCTCTCCTTCACTCTACCATTGATCCACACATGTCCTGGATCAACTCTCTCCTCTATAACTCTACGAATATGAGAACAAAGCACTCTACTTCTTTAGCAACTAGGACAGGAGCTATAGAGACTAACACACACATAGCTTAGGTTATCCCTTTTATAAGTTCTTACATGTCATAATAAACTGAATCTAATCTGTTATCCAAGAGGTTGTCATTCATATTCTTATACATTTAGTTTCAACTAACAGTATGCACTATTGACCCAAAAATTAAAAAAAAATATGCTTTGTTACCCAAAGACAATTTATTCTAACTAGATTCTTACCCATGATCACTTGAACTGTCCCTTTCAAGTGTTGTACTCTTATTATATCATTGTTATGTTTGTCACAGTTTCTCTCATCGCAACTCCTCTTCTGTCACAGACTCTTCCATCGTTGGATGCTCTCGTCGAAGCTTCTACTCCCATCGTAACTTTGTTTGTCGTACGACCATAATCTTCATATTTCTAGGAAGAATTTTGGGAAAATTATGCCTATTTTTTCCTAGGGCCAAAAGGCCCCCAACACTCACCTATGGATCGTCCCAAGCCACACTAGCCTGAAACTTCCGTAATTGCGACCTTCTCTTGAAATTCTTGGAATATTTTCACTACCTGCTCTATCTCTTGTCATAGCTCTGCTTTTGTCTTCTGTATATTTTCCATAGCTTCATAATTGATGTGTTATGAAGTATAAATTCCTATGGAGACCAACGATAGTCGAAATTTCTCATGTACAGTTTGAATGTTACCTATAACTTTCTCTTCATCTGCTTGTAATTTTGCAACCCTATCAGCTATATATTGCTACTATGTGTCAAACCCCAAAATTTTTGAAAAATTCAAAACTTTTTAAATAGCATATTATTGCATTAAGAACAGTCATTAGCTGGTTGGTTAGTTTATGCTTCTAGTACTGTAATTGAATGACCTTTTATTTATACTTCGCTTTAAAGAATAATTCCTTTTCAGTTACTGAATACTTTTTTGTTTGTGACACAGGGTGGGTTTGTTGTGAAAAGATGGGGCTTACTTAGCGTTAAGCTAAAGCATAAAGTTCCTTATGTTCTTACAGATGATAGGTAATGTTCGAGTTACCGCTAACAAGTCTTTTAAGTAATGCTTCTCAATTTGCTGTACTATAATATTCAGTAAAAATTAAAACGCATACAAGCTAGTTTATCAAGCCTCTGAAGGTAAAGCTTTTCCTATTACTCTCTTTAATATTTTCTATAGAGTACTGAATCATTTATGAATTTCTGAAATGCAAAAAAGGAAGTAGATAACATTTATTATCTAGCATGGTAAGTATAATTGAATTATCATAAGCAGGCCTACTCCTATTTACTTGATGTTACTGCATCATACTAAGTTCCAATTCAGAAATATTTTGATTCTTAAACACCAGGTTTACTGTTTGGTATAAGTATTCTGTTACCTTTTCAGAATTTGCATTTAGATGGAAACCACCCCTTTCTCCATCAAACAGTAAAGGAAATAAAAACCATATGTACCTTTAGAGTTAGTTCTAGAAGATCATAATTTAAACTATTATGAGTTTCCAGACTTCACTATTAGAAAGGATGGTGATAGTAATTTATATAAACGACTACTTTAACATGCACTTTCCATACCTTGAAAATCTTTAAGTAAGGGAGACAGCAAAAGCCTAAATGATGTCATAAATAATCTAAGACTAGCAAAGATTGTTATTGCGTTGGTATAAATATGTGAACATGGATTAGAGTAAACTTCTCTAAATTTTGTAGAGTATAATCTTTAACCCTACAGGTTAAGTCACTTCTTAATCACTTACAGAA
>LPNX011178691.1:27677-49087 GCA_001517045.1 Pseudotsuga menziesii
TATAGCAATTATCTATCACATTAGATAATAAAAAATAACAGTTTTGAAGTATGTTTAGACTTAACTAAAATAAAAGAATATTCAGTGATCTAATAAATGCATTCTTAGCTAAGATGCAAACTAATACCAATAGCATTTAACTGTGATATCAAACAGATAATTAACCGATAAGTAAATACATCCCACTGTCAGTATTATTTTATTTTAACTCTAAAAGATTAATTTCTTTTGAAACTAGCAGATAACAATCATAACTTAAACTGCAAAGATACTTAGTCTTTTTTCTTTTTTTTTACTGCTAATATTTATAAAAGAAACAAAGGTACAGTACTAGGAATAGTTTATAAGACTGTAAGAAAAATACTTATAACTTATGAAAACACTTGTGATAACTGCAAGTAATATAGGAAACTCAGTTCAAAGAATATTATTTCTTAACACTGAGATACTGTGCTGAAGTACGGTCTGGTGATACCAGATGTGGAAAAACACAGTAATTACTAACAAGTTTAACTACTGATATTCTGAGATACTAACTTTACTGAATTTAACTGACTACTCAGACATATAGAAAACATAACATGCACCCATTTATACTCAGAAAACATAAAGAATTGAATAACAGAACCTGTTTAAGCTGTGGACAACAACAGCAATGGGAGGCCGTTCCTCCCTACCAACTCCTGGAGAGTGCTCAGACAGCGACTTCTCAAGACCCCCGAGCTTGCTTTGGTCTCCCTGGCTGGAACTAGGTGCAGCAAATCAGATACCATTCTTCAACTCAGTATTAACTCAGAACTATCAGTCAGTTCTCTCAGCCCAAATAGCTGTAATAAAAATCAAGTTACTGCAGCAATCCACTCAAAACACTTCCTTACTGTTTTCCCTCTTTCCTTAATGAAATTCGTGAATAACATTCACCTGAATGAATTCTCTCTGGAATAAAATCTGAGCAGCCTTAGCTCTCTTCATTGAGTACTTTTAAAATATTGCCTAGGTCTTAGTCGCGTTAACTGTCATTAAATGAGCCACATGCTCCGATTCCACTTTCTTGGGGAATCATGACCCCAAATATAGGGAATTTGCCACCTGCAAATTAGGAAGTGTTTGAGGATGCTGCCACTTATCTTTCGCCTTTCCACCTAGTTCCATCCACCAGTTTGACTAGTAACCTCTTTTAACAGCTCTCCCATGCTGTTGTCTCCATAATTTATTTATTATTAATAAAATATTCTGAATTACACTCCATAATTGTTGAATCTGCTGAGTCATCAATCCCTACTTAGGATTAAGTTTAACATAATGTCTCAGAAATATAATAAAACAAATTACATAATTTTACAAAATTGGGGTATGTGACATACACACCCCCTTAAAATGTAACATCGTTCTCGATGTTACTTATTCTTCTTCTTCAGGAACCTCCTGGAACAGATTCGGGTATGCTTCCCGCATATTAATTTCCAGTTCCCAAGTAGCTTCTTCAGGACTAAGGTGCTTCCATTGCACCTTCAGCTATCCAATTGTGCAGTTCCATAGAGTAATCTCCCTCCTCCCGAGGATACAATCCGGTTCCACCAGAACTTCCCCTTCTGGTTCTACCTGTACAACGTTCCAATCAATCACATGAGTAGCATCATGAACATACTTTTTCAGAACAGAAATATGAAAAACATTGTGTACTTTTAAATTAGGTGGTAACGCTAGATGATATGCTACTTGACCAACTCTAGATAAAATTTCAAACGGACCACAGTAACGTGGCGCTAATTTTGCACAACTCCCCAATCTTAGGGAGCTCTTCTTTGGTCTTACCTTTATGAACACATGTTCACCCACCTGGAACTCTTTAGGAGTTCTTTTCAAATCTGCTTGGCTCTTTTGCCGATCCTGGGAAACCTTCAAGTTCTCCTGCACTTGTTTTACAATCTGTTCCATTTCTTTTAATAGTTCGGGCCCCAACACTAATCTATCTACTGGATTATTCCAGGAGATAGGAGTGTTACATTTACTCCCATACAGAATTTCAAAAGGACTGAACTTAGCTGATGATTGATAATTATTATTGTATGCAAATTTCGCTAAATGCAAATAATCCTCCCACTTACCTAGTTGATCCTTAACATACATTCTTAACAGATCTTCCAACACTTGATTAACTCTTTCAGTCTGTCCATCCGTCTGAGGATGGAAAGAAGTGCTGAAATTCAGTGTGGTGTTTAATCCTTTAAACAAGGATTTCCAGAAATTCCCTGTGAATTTAGGATCCCTGTCTGAAATAATAACTTTCGGTACACCATGTAGCCGAAAAATCTGTTTTAAGAAAATGTCTATTATATTTGCAGCCTTGTAAGTGGTTTTAAGAGGAATAAAATGTGCTGCTTTACTTAATTTATCCACTACCACCATAATTGAATCTTTCTGATTTTGATTTCTGGGTAATCCAGTAATGAAATCTAAGCTGATTATTTCCCACTTCCAGCTAGGAATAGGCAAGGGTTGCAACAACCTAGCTGGATGTTGATGTTCTTTCTTTACTTGTTGACAGTCCAAACATCTAGCTATATACTCAGCTACTTCAGATTTCATGTTAGGCCAGAAATAATCTTTTCTCAATATGGTGACAGTCTTCTGGTAGCCTGGATGCCCTGAATAAGGGGTTTTATGCACTTCATCCAGAATCAGTAATTTAATTTTAGACACATTTGGCACATACAGTCTGTCCTTAAACAATATAAATCCATATTTATTTAAACTATAACCTTTAATTAAACTTTCTGTAGGTTCTTCCTTAGCTGTAGCTTGTAATTTTTGATAAATTTCATCAAATTTTATCCCCTCGATTAGCTGTTCATTTAAATCAAAATTATAAGTACTGATTGCTGTTGTAAAATTTAATTTTGCATTTCTGCTCAAATCATCAGCTACTTTATTTTCTTTTCCTTTTATGTGTTGAATTTCGAAATCATATTCACTTAGGAAGGCTAGCCATCTGGCTTTCCTTGCATTTAAGTTAGGCTGATCTAAAAGGTATTTCAGACCCTTATTATCAGTCATTAAAGTGAACTTTCTGCCTATTAAGTGGTGTCGCCACATTTTTAAGGCATGAATAACAGTAGATAGCTCTAAATCATAAGTGGCATAATTCTTTTCATGGATCTTTAGCTTCCTGGACATATAGGCAATGACATGCCCATCCTGAGTCAGCACTACGCCTAGACCGTCATTACAAGCATCGGTGCAAACCATGAAATCCTTATTAGGATCCGCTATTCTTAGAATTGGCGCAGTTGTTAATAAAGTTTTTAGTTTCTTAAAGCTTTCTTCGCATTTTAGGTTCCAATCGAACTTCTTTCCTTTATTTTGCAAGGAAGTGATTGGGTTGGCTATTTTTGAAAAGCCTTCTATGAATCTCCGGTAATAACCGGTGATTCCCATGAAAGACCTAACATCTGTTATGTCTTTTGGTACTGGCCATTCTTCAATTGCTCTGATCTTTTCAGGATCAACTGAAATCCCTTTCTTAGTCACCACGTGACCTAAGTACTGGATTTCATCCTTGAAGAAATCACACTTACTGAACTTCACGAAGAGTTGTTGCTCTCGCATTTCTTGTAGAACTATCCATAAATGTTCCTTATGTTCCTCTTCATTTTTAGAATAGATCAAGATGTCATCGATGAATACGACAACAAACTTGTCTAAGTATTTATGCATTATGTTATTCATTAGACACATAAAGATGGTTGGGGCATTAGTAAGCCTGAATGGCATTACGACAAATTCGTAATGTCCATACCTAGTTCTGAAAGCTGTCTTGAATATGTCCTCTTCCTTAATTCTCACCTAATGATAGCCTGATCTCAGGTCTATCTTAGAGAACACCGTAGCTCCGCGCAGCTGATCAAACAGATCATCTATGCGGGGCAACGGATATCTGTTTTTAATTGTCATTTTATTGAGCTTACGGTAATCTATGCAAAGTCGCATAGTTTCGTCTTTCTTTTTAACAAATATTACTGGTGCTCCCCAAGGGGAAACACTAGGTCTAATATATTTCTTATCGATCAATTCCTTTAATTGTGATTTTAATTCATTAAGTTCCAGAATATTCATATGGTACGGAGCCTTCGAGCTAGGTACAGCACCTGGTACCAGCTCTATTGTGAAATCCAGTTCCCTCCTAGGAGGTAATCCTGGAATTTCCTCCGAAAAAACATCAATAAATTCATTTATCGCAGGAATATTCTCTATTTTTATTTTATCTTTTTCAACATTATTTGCCTCATCTGTAATGATTACAGCATAGGCCTTGCATCCTTTCCTGACTACTCTTTTGAGCTGCAAGGCAGAGATCTGCCTAACCACAGTCTTCCTAGGAATACCTTTAACTATTACAGGCTGTTCATTGTTATTTACACATGTAAACGTTTTATCAAAACAATTTAAAACTACCCTGTGTTGTTCTAACCAGTCCATACCTATAAGTATGTCATATGATCCAAGTGGCAGAACATTTAATTTAACAGTAGTTTGAAAATCATTCATATCTAAAACACATTCTTTAACATAACAATTTACCTTCCTTTTTGCCCCTATGGCTAGTTGAACTAGCCAAGAGTTATCAAACTTTTCAGCTTTCAGATGACACTTTTCTACTATCTGCGGTGAAATATAACTTAGGCTAGCACCTGGATCTATCAAAATAGTTACAGGAGTTTTGTTAACCATACCTTCTACTTCCACCATGGAAGTTTGGTACTCAGCTTGGAGATTTTCCAATGCTGCATTGATCCGGGGCATAGTCCTTGCAAAGTATCCAACTGTCATTTCATCTTGTATTGTATGAATATTGTTGTTTGGCTTCTTTCGGTTTGGGCAAACTGAAGCATAGTGTGGGCCATTGCACTCCCAACACTTAACAGGTTCCTTCCTTTCAAAATTCTTAGTAAAATTTCCATGATTGTTAGAAACCTCCTTGCTGCCCTTAAAATTATTGGAGTTATTTGAAGCACCAATTTTGCTTCCCTGAAAGTTTTTACCATTAGAAGGGTTTATGTTCTTGTTGTTTCTGAAATTTTTCTGGGGTACATACTCCTTTTTCTTGAATTCAGACTGATTACCATTCTTTTTAGCCTTCCAATTGGCTATTCCTTCCTTCTTTTTGTTCTGTTCAAAACAAAAATTAGCTTTTCGCATGGCTTCTTCCAGAGTTTTTGGGTTATCATATTCGATTCTGTCTTTTATATGGTATGGCAGGCAGCTGAGAAACCGTTGTACCTTTGGTTTCTCATCAACTAAATACGGCACATACCTTAACAGACTTAAGAACTTGCTGTTTAAGTATTTTATAGTCATGGACCCAAGCTTTAACTCATAAAACTCCTTGGCCCTTTCTTCATAGTATTGTTCAGACAGGAACTTCTTCTTGAAGTACCTTTTGAAAGTACTCCAATTGACCTCTTTTTCTTTAATCCCCTTGACCCTTTTCAAATCTTGCCACCATATATCTGCCTTCCCTGAAAGGTTATATATGGCCATTCTCGCCTTCAGCTGGTTTGAATAATTATAAATCTGAAAGTATTTTCTCATCCCGGATAACCAGGATTCTGCCTCTTCTCCTTTTTCCGTTTCTCCATTGAAAGTTGGGGGTTTTATTTTCTTGAACTCCCCAGAAATCTCTTCGTAAGGTCTGTACTTTTTCTTTCTCTTATACACCTCTGCTTCGCTACTATCACTGGTAGAATAATATCTTTGTTGTTCCTTAAGGCCTTCAGATGAGGAACTGCTATCATATTTAGCTAGTTTCATCTTTTTGGACCCTTTTTGATGACTAGCTTCTTCAGATTCAGACCTTCTATTTTTCCCTTCAGTCTGAAATTTCTCTATCAGAATTTGATTTAACTCCTCTTAAGTCTTCAGAATTCGTTCATTATCCTTTTTGACTGATTCTAATTCAGTCTTTAAACCTTTTATGGTCTGCATCAATTCTGAGGAGTGAGCAGTTATCTCCTCAATCACAGCTTCTCTAGACATCTGTCTGGTCTCAGTGTTTGGAGATTCCTCCCTAGCATATTCTCCTAAGTTCTCCATACCTGTATGTTAGATTCAGAAAAAAAAATATTTTTTTGCTTTTCACATAAAACAAAATACAGATTAGTATATTATTTTTACTGTTATGCGGAAAGTAATTGGTAAGTATAATTGAATTATCATAAGCAGGCCTACTCCTATTTACTTGATGTTACTGCATCATACTAAGTTCCAATTCAGAAATATTTTGATTCTTAAACACCAGGCTTACTGTTTGGTATAAGTATTCTGTTACCTTTTCAGAATTTGCATTTAGATGGAAACCACCCCTTTCTCCATCAAACAGTAAAGGAAATAAAAACCATATGTACCTTTAGAGTTAGCTCTAGAAGATCATAATTTAAACTATTATGAGTTTCCAGACTTCACTATTAGAAAGGATGGTGATAGTAATTTATATAAACGACTACTTTAACATGCACTTTCCATACCTTGAAAATATTTAAGTAAGGGAGATAGCAAAAGCCTAAATGATGTCATAAATAATCTAAGACTAGCAAAGATTGTTATTGCATTGGTATAAATATGTGAACATGGATTAGAGTAAACTTCTCTAAATTTTGTAGAGTATAATCTTTAACCCTACAGGTTAAGTCACTTCTTAATCACTTACAGAAGGTAATGACAAGTTTTATACCATCTATGCAAATCTATAACAAAATGGTACTCAGTATTAGATTGCAGATAACTACACCTAGCTTCACTAGAGGCTAGGGTCAATAGTATTATAGTGGTGAGTTAAAAGAATAGTTTACAATTTAACATTATACTCATGTTATTACATCCTTTATAATAGACTTCAAATCTTAAGTCTAGAACA
The DNA here is from genome assembly GCA_001517045.1 of Pseudotsuga menziesii. Taxonomy (NCBI): domain Eukaryota; kingdom Viridiplantae; phylum Streptophyta; class Pinopsida; order Pinales; family Pinaceae; genus Pseudotsuga; species Pseudotsuga menziesii. The sequence continues at coordinate 34,591 of LPNX011178691.1, forward strand.
ACCCAAGACTAAATCTTGGTCGATTGCTTATAAGACATGGTTATTAATATATACATGGCAAAGCTTTTATATAAACAAGGAAGGTGTAATAACATTGTTTTAATATCGAAATTGTTCAAGTTATAAAATACATAGGCTAAGTCAATATAGGATAATTCCTATGGTTTATATTGCATAATTTAAAATGATAAAGCATAGTATTTACATATGCTTATTTTAACACCATCGTTATGATTTATAATACAGGTGCAAACATAGGGTATCGACCATAGGATATATCCATGCAAAGAAAAGGTTTGGAAACAAATGATTTGCAATGATCAACGTGGAACTTTAGACTCGACCCACTCGCATGCAGATTAAATTTGTACTAACGTGGTCACAATGGGGCCATGCATTGGCGATATAAAACATTTACCAAACCCTAAGATTTTCCATTCTTCCTTTGTTCTCGGGCCTTTGGCCGCCGCTCTGCAAACCTTTCCTGACCAGGTTATCGTTGTTCTGTCTGCATTTGACCTCCAGTTACTCCAGCTCTTCGTGAGCTCTGCTATTGTATTGCAAGGGAGTTTGAGTGTTTCAAAATCGTGGCTTAACTCTGTAAAATTCTGCCATTGTTTGGCTTGGATAGATTTGTTTACAGTTATACTTCTTTCTGCTCCAGCAAGTGTAAAAGTCTCTTCCTCAAGGCGTGGCTTGTACTCCCTATTGGCGGTGTGGTAGTTGATGAATAATACGTTGTTGTTATGAGGTTCCCTTATTCATCGATTTGTTGGGTTTTCATTTGCTGAAGAAATTGAGCGATATAACTCCAAACTGGTTTCCAGTGAATCGGCATGCTCCTTGCTTGAACTGGCCGTGTCGAGCACTGCAAGGGTTTTCCAAACTTACCAAGAAACTACTAAATTGTTTACTTAAGCGTTATAGTAATATTCACAGGTTATTAAATATATTTTGCATTGAATAAATGCTAACACTCGACTGTCTTCATGACAAAAGCAAATGGACCTGCTACTTCTCTCGGCCTGGCAGTTACATGAAGGTTTCAACACTTACAGCCATGGTAAGCCCTGGTCTCTCCACGGCTTGTTCACCTTGTGTGAGTCTTTTGAGAACAGCGTTCATTTCGTCGTTTCGGCTCTGTTTAACCTACAGGGTTTTAGTTTGTTTTTTTTAATTATGCACCAGGTTTTATACCCTAGCTCGTATGTAGAGCCTTACGGCTTTGGACGTGAGTATGAAACCCTGTTTTCAGTTATTGTTTGGTTTTTAAAACTTATCAGGCTATGAGCCTTGCATTACTGTATTCAAAAGCTCTTACAGGCTGTACGCCTTCATGTATATTTTTGTTACTGCTACAGGTTAATGAATAAAACAGAGTTACAGTTATTCCTTTGGTTGTTGATAAGGGTAGGGTTTTACCCTCAGTTATTATGAAAACTTGAAACAATTTCCCTCTCTTGCATTCTTCTTTATCACAGTATTAAAAGAACTTAGATAAAAGAATGGCTTACTGTGTTTTATTTATTAACCTGGCTATAAGAAGAATATTACTAATTCTTCTCTTTATTAAATAATTTTTGTGATTACTTAAATTGTTACTAGGTTTAACCCTAGTTTACAGTGAAGGATTAAAGTAGTTAGATTTACTGAAGAAGTTAAATATTTTAAGCTCGACTACCGAGCAACTTACAATTCTATATAATGTGTTTTATTTCTATTAATAATTTCTTTTATGATGTTACTGTATGTAATAAATTCTTAAATTATAGATGTGCCTAGGGTTTATACCCTTATAACAACATAGTATCTGTTATTTCTATCTTCTTGTGTTATTGTAGATTGTGTTATAATACTATAGTTCATTTTAGTATAAGAAGTTCTGTACCTTAAGTACTTTCCAGATTATTGTTTAATAAAATGCTATTAAATTTCTTACTTGCAGGTTTTATAACCTGCTTTCTATTTATTTAGAAATTATAAAAACAAATGTAATCCTTTTGAGTTAAAAGGACCTGTTGTATTCTTACTAATTATTACTATTGTCTTTTATTAATGTTTTAATTACTTTACAATGCACAGTATAGGACTAGTTCATAAATTTACTTTATTTGTTTACATTCAGAGTTTAAATAAACTAAGATTGTAGTTGTATACTATTATACTACTTGAATGTTATTATTATTATAATGTATATAATGTTGATACGTTATAGGTAATATAATACAATATTACTTCTTCTTAATGTTACTATGAATATTATTTTAATGTTATTTACCCAATATTGATTTAGGTTCTATATGTAGTTCTAAAGCTTGAATATTTCTGTACATTACTTATTAAATATTTAAAGTATATTTTTCTATACATAACTATATAAATTCCTGTGAATATTATAACAATTATCTATCACATTAGATAATAAAAAATAACAGTTTTGAAGTATGTTTAGACTTAACTAAAATAAAAGAATATTCAGTGATCTAATAAATGCATTCTTAGCTAAGATGCAAACTAATACCAATAGCATTTAACTGTGATATCAAACAGATAATTAACCGATAAGTAAATACATCCTACTGTCAGTATTATTTTATTTTAACTCTAAAAGATTAATTTCTTTTGAAACTAGCAGATAACAATCACAACTTAAACTGCAGAGATACTTAGTCTATTTTTTATTTATTTTTACTGCTAATATTTATAAAAGAAACAAAGGTACAGTACTAGGAATAGTTTATAAGACTGTAAGAAAAATACTTGTAACTTATGAAAACACTTGTGATAACTGCAAGTAATATAGGAAACTCAGTTCAAAGAATACTATTTCTTAACACTGAGATACTGTGCTGGAGTATGGTCTGGTGATACCAGATGTGGAAAAACACAGTAATTACTAACAAGTTTAACTACTGATATTCTGAGATACTAACTTTACTGAATTTAACTGACTACTCATACATATAGAAAACATAACATGCACCCATTTATACTCAGAAAACATAAAGAATTGAATAACATAACCTATTTAAGCTGTGGACAACAACAACAATGGGAGGTCGTTCCTCCCTACCAACTCCTGGAGAGCGCTCAGACAGCGACTTCTCAGGACCCGCGAGCTTGCTCTGGTCTCCCTGGCTGGAACTAGGTGCAGCAAATCAGATGCCAGTCTTCAACTTAGTATTAACTCAGAACTATCAGTCAGTTCTCTCAGCCCAAATAGCTGTAATAAAAATCAAGTTACTGCAGCAATCCACTCAAAACACTTCCTTACTGTTTTCCCTCTTTCCTCAATGAAATTCGTGAATAACATTCACCTGAATGAATTCTCTCTAGAATAAAATTTGAGTAGCCTTAGCTCTCTTCATTGAGTACTTTTAAAAGATTGCCTAGGTCTTAGTTGGGTTAACTGTCATTTAATGAGCCACCTGCTCTGATTCCACTTTCTTGGGGAATCATGACCCCAAATATAGGGAAGTTGCCACCTGCAACTTAGGAAGTGTTTGAGGATGCTGCCACTTGTCTTTTGCCTTTCCACCTAGTTCCATCCACCAGTTTGACCAGTAACCTCTTTTAACAGCTCTCCCATGCTGTTGTCTCAATAATTTATTTATTATTAATAAAATATTCTGAATTACACTCCATAACTGTTGACTCTGCTGAGTCATCAATCCCTACTTAGGATTAAGTTTAACATAATGTCTAAGAAATATAATAAAACAAATTACATAATTTTACAAAATTGGGGTATGTGACACTATGTCTGTAGTGTTGTGACTTGTTGTTGTACTTTATACATATTAGAAACCTTAGCCATTTTCTCTGCTAATGGAAACTTCTTCATTTCATTCTTCATCTGGTTCACCTTGTCGCCACAGTGCACAACTGATATAGAACTTACTATAACTCCTTTCCATATATCAAAGCTTCCCACATCTAAGAAGCTTGTTGGACTACTTTGGCACACAGTGCATTTGCCTCTTCTAATCTCTTTGCAACATCTATGGTTTCATTTATTCTTTGTTCTAGTACCTCTATAGGTGTATTGGGTGTTACCTATGCTTCCAACTCCATGACCTTTTTGTGGAGGTTCTTTGCAATCTTTCCAAGTCGAAACACTCTGGATTCTGCAAGTATCTCATGGGTAATTCCTTCATCAGTAAAATTCTTGTAAGTGGGTGTTATAGCCATGTTGATTAAGTTCCTATTTTCCTCCCAGTTCTTGGCTTTTTTTTCTTCTTCTTGGATTGTTTTCTTCATATTATTAATATTCATTTTAAATCCTCTAAATTGCTTAACCAATTCACCTTATATAACATTAATTTCTGGAACTATGACATTCTGAATGGCATTTACCTCATACAACAACAGTGCAAATAAATCTATAGTGACATGGCCCACACTTTTGGCCCTAACATTTATCTTTGATGTCCCCAAGTCGAGTTATTTTCCCACCAGTTGATTTGTTATTGGGGGGATGGGTATCAAAACATCACTAGGTCATTCCTCTAACAGAATGGCTAAGTCCTATGAGTCAGATAATTGTGGTCTATAATCGACCGCCACTCTTACTTATTTCACGACCTTACAGAGTGTCTGTAATAAGTCTGTGATGCTGTTGGTTAGCTCTGTTTGGCACTCGGCTATCTTTTGGAGGATTCGATTAGAAATATCAGTCAGTGTTTATGTCAACAATGTGTAATCATTGTTTGTAAGGATGACAGTTCCAAATATTTTGTCACCTTTCCTCTTCTTATGACGCCTCGTATACTTCTCTACATGCCTCCTCATGTCCCCTATTATTGGTTCTGTCGGAGTCGTGCTTGATTCCTTTTGGTTATTTTCAGGATTTTCCTCTTGGTATTCCTTTATTTTTCCTCTTATGGGTTTTATACTTGTCCCCCATCCTTCTACTTCACTGGGTCGTTCTGTCACACCTCTTCATCGTATGATAACTGGTCATCTATAATAATTCCCTCAATTTCTTTAGCCTACAGTTGTAACTGTGTCACAAGCAACTGGCATTGTGGGTATTTTCACGACTAATAAAACAATACGATGAGTTGCGACCAAAAATATGACAATGTTTGGAAATATTTAAATGTTATCCTTAGTAATTCTGGCCTGTGTTCTGATGTGATGTTGCAAGTACTTTGCATGCAAAAAGAACTCTACATTTTTGTCTTTTTTCCTCTTCTTCAAATATTTCGTGAACCAGATATTTGAGTATCGATCTCTTTGACATGGAACTGGCACATCTACACTTGATATTTTGATGGTTTTTACCATGCAACAAATGAAATCAAAATAATTAAGCATGAATAGTGAAATGTGCTACCTTTCTCTTGTGCCTCCTTCATATTTTCTAACAGTTCATTGAGCATATATTGCGACTAGTTGAGTTGAACAATTGTTGCACATAACTCTGCCGCAACAATCGTCCTTGTGATGCACTATTTTGGACACATATTGCACAACAATTTGCTAGATAGGACTTTAGCCATAAATCTAAAAGTATAATCATTCATATAGGTGATGTAAAAGCCTCTAATGCCTCTGATCAGGTCATAATTTTCTTTGATCTTAGCCATGAATAAATTGTCATGTTCGTTTCTTGTGAAAAAATAGTTGTGGGTCGACACTTGCAAGTAGGAGTCCTGTGATCGTTTCTATAAGCTCGACATCCACAGAAACCTTTCGGTCGAGCCATAGAAATCCACCATGGAATGACACTAGCAATTGTATAAAACATGCATTCACCTCAAAACTGCAACCAAAATGTGACATGTGCATGAGTGATAATAATATAGCTTTTTCTAGTCCTATTTCCCATTCCATTGGAACTAAGTGTTTAGAGCCATTCTTTGTCTCGCGAAAAACAACCATATATTTGTCCATTGCAAACTCTGGAAATTTCCTTAAGTCGTGATCAACAAAACACATATGGTTGAGATTTGGGAGTATGTTCGTCTTTATATGAACTCCTTTCAGGATGATCCCTGCTACCAATGGGTACCTTGCATTCTTTCGGACTTTAATTTTAGAGGCATCCACTAGTCTAGGTGGAACATAGTCGGGAAGTATGGAGGTGGAGCTTGGTTCTTCATCTTTTGGTGGTGGTGGTGTTTCTTTCTTATGGGTACTAGACCATTTCCTCTTCGACATTCCAGGTGGGTCTAGTTGTAACCTCACTTTCGGGATGAATGGGATCTATTCAACTTATTTTGCAATAATGAGCCACCATGGAACATATTTGGAAGTTCCTTCCATGATGAGTGTGGGTGGAGGGGTCACAAAACCAGATTCTGTAACTGTGCTTGTACTGGAATTTGAAATAACCATACTTTGTAGAGAAATCATCTTAAATCTTGTATTTGTGGACAAAAATGGAACACTCTCACTCAGATGCAGCAGAATGAACTGAAACTTGGGTGCAAAGGTCATAACATTTACCCATTCAATCAGCCAGTCCTTCACATGAGCAAGCAACCAATGGAAAGGTTGCAGCAATTTCTGTCACACGGGTCAGTCGTCTGAATCATTATATGGAAACTGCCACATAAAATTTCACTGTCTTATCACATCTATGGTATTTATTGTGCAATAATGAAAAAAGTGACCATAAATCACGCTATCAAAATTGATTAGGTTTTTTAATTAATTATGGCTAGTTCTCATTTATGTGACTCAAGTTCATCTTATGACAAATCTGCTCTTCCTTTTGAAAAATATTTACCCTTCAACATATTTCTTTCCTTGCACCAGATTGAGGGTCTTCACTACCATTTTTCATTGGTGACAAATAGATAGAATGCGGTGCCTTTTCCTTCCTCTATGACAAGTTGGAATCCTATGACCAAACAATTACTAAAAACATGTATAATTTTTCTTCTCATTCGACTAAGTCATAGCTATCTTGGTAAGTATTTTTCTGACTTCCATTCACCAATCCTTGGACATGTGTTCCATCTAATTTTTCCAGTTGTATTGTGCCTCCTTTAGTGATTTGAATGACAACATACAACCCCAACCAATGTGTTTTTAGTTTTCCAAGATGCCTTTAAGAACTTACTATCATAGAGGAGGAAGAGTCCTCCAACCTGAAATTGCTTATTCTTAATGTGTCGGTCATGCCATACTTTTTGTTATTTCTTTTCAATATTTTGATGATAAGCTACAACAAAATGTTCTTCCTCCAAATGAACAAGCTACGACAATAGTTCCTTGACAGCGCCAACATCTGTCATCTATGTAAGTGCAACAATCCTTAAACTAGGTACAATATATTCCATTGGAATAATATCCTTTTGTCCATACACTAGTCAAAATGGGGTTCGACCCGTCAACTTCTTATAGGTTGTGCGATATGCCCATAGTACCGCAATTTTTTTCTAATCTCGAGTCGTTGTGTAATTCTTCTCTGTTGTTGACAATTTTCTTCTAGAGAAGGAAATAGGATGATCAATGGATCCTTAACCAACATGTGCAGGTACAACATGGAGTGTGAAGACGATGCCTCAACATGTACATGAAATTCCTTTTTCCAATATGGAAATATAAGTATGGGTGATGTGACCATTTTTTTCTTCAGGATACCTAGACTTTCTTCGCAATTTTCTATCCACTCAAACTTAATATCCTTTTTTAACAATTTTTCAATTGTAACAATTACCTCTTCATATCCCTTGATAAATTTTCTAGAGTACCTTCTATGTCCCAATTTCATTCTCAACTACTTCAATGTCATAGGGGGTGGTAGGTCGACGATGATCACAATTTTAGCAGGGTCGACCAGGATTCCATTACGACAAACTACATGGCCCAACAAAAATCCAAACAAAGCACACAATATACATTTCTTTAAATTCAACAAAATATGATACTGCGACACTGTTATAGCATCATTCTGAGGCTCTCAATGTGATCCTTTATGATCCCAAACATCGTCCAGTCATCTAAGTAGACCTAGAGAAACGTATGAATAAAATCCTTGAATGCATCCACTACTGTCCTGGAAAAGATAACAGGAGCATTCTTGAGTCGGAAGAGCATGAATATGTATAAAAAACATAGCCACTCCATTTCAAATCTTGTCTAGTGTCGAGCTTCCTTTGCGATTATGATATGATGGTATATAGAGAACCCATCAGTAAAATAATATAATTCTTGACCCCCAACACTTTCTAATACCTCATCCATAAACATATTCAGAAATGTGTCATGTAGGTAGGCATCCTTTAAATTTATTAGGTTGATGAAAATGCATACTTCATCGGTAGTATTCTTATCCTTCACTACTATTTGACTGATCCTTTTCAATTCTTCAACTGGTTCTATGATACATGCATCTAGCATTCGATCTAGTTCTGACTTTATCCTTTCTTTATATAGCAGATTCAAATAGTATGGTCGTTGCTTCACAAGTCTTGAATGTGGATTTAACGATATCTTCATCTATCTAAGGTCTCCAATAATCCCTCTCATCTCTGAAAATTTTGTAGGGAATAGATCCTGAAACACATGCAATAAGTCTGTAATATTCCCAACAGTTTCTTCATCCCAATAATATCTGATATTAGTGAACTTTTGATCCTCTGTAAATCCAATGTTTAATTTTTTGGTTTTAATGGATTTGGGAATTGGTTACTTGAAATACCAAATCCCTCCACCACATGAGTACCTTCAAATTATGTTATATTTCTGTCTCGTAAGTCATCATCATCAGGTTTTCCGTTACATTATTGCACTCCATCCACTGTTGGACTATTTTGTTTCTCTAATTGAAGTTTGATGTTGAAATAGGGATATCTAATATCTTCGTTTTTATCACTTGCAATGCAACATCAATTGAAGGATGATCATCAACAAAATCAAATGTGTGTGTAATGCTAGAATTTAGTTCATCCCATTCAAGATTCCCTCGTCACAACTCAATCATTGTGTACCATTTCCTTGGTAACATATCCAATGTATGCACAAAATGATGAACCCATTCCTATTGCGGGCATGCCTCCCATGTCGCACAATAGTATGCAATGTGCTCAGCCGGATTAGTCAATCATGTGTACTTCTCACCGGTGTAATTGATCTTCCATCCAAATCATATCTCCATCAATTTTGGGCTTTGAGGAAAGTCTACAATAGATTATTTATGTGTGAACCACCATCTGGAAGGTGTAGCTTTCAACGCAAAGTCCCTAGCAGATAGGCATTGATGTTCCATAAATTTATCTTCAAATTGTGTTAGAAAATATGGCATGTTAGTTAAGCCTTCATATGTGGGTATCTCACATCCTTCAGTACCTAATTTTCGCACAGACTGTGTAATTATTGCACATATTCTTATTTATACTTCATGTAATCAATTCTACCAATTTTTCAAGGCTTATCTAGAATTCGATGTACACGAGCTACCACTTCCCCAATTGAGCTTTTTTTGGTGGTTGGATTTGTTGAGAATACAGGCATCAGGAGTCATTCTCTAGCCTTGTAATATCAAGACAGTAGGCTTGTGTAGTCCTATGAATATCCTCATATGATTGAGGTGGTGATGTTGTAAATTATTGTGAGTAATATCAAGACAGTAGGCTTGTGTAGCCCTACGAATATCCTCATATGATTGAGGTGGACAGTAGGCTTGTGTATCCCTAAGAATATCCTCATATGATTGAGGAGGACAGTAGGCTTTTGTAGCCCTACGAATATCCTCATATGATTTAGGTGGACAGTAGGCTTGTGTAGCCATACGAATATCCTCATATGATTGAGGTGGACAGTAAGCTTGTGTATTCCTACGAATATCTTCATGTTGTGAGGTGGTGTACTTTACTATGTAAAGTAGATATACTATGTGATGTATGGCTTGTCATGGTCAACAGGTGCTACAAGTATCCTTTAGGGATTAGCTACCCCTAGAGTGATTTACTTTATCATATGACTATATGACCTGGGGCAATACATATGATCATAGGTTCGGAAGGGATCTTATGAGTATGATATTATTAATTAATGAAAACACACATGGGCCATGCAGAGATATGTAATATAAGCACAGATATGGAGAGAGAATTTGAATTACAGTTATGGTAAACACTTTCATTTAATTAAGGTTTCAACTCCTTAATTTATGCAAATGGTTATTGGAAATAAACAATGGTGGAGATGCACTAGTTATGTTCAGTTACATTCTGTTCTGTTCAGTTACATTCTGTTATGTTTAGTTTCAGTTATGTTCAGTTACATTCCATTCTGTTTAGTTATCAGTTATGTTAATTTACATTTAGTTCAACTCAGTTACATTTAGTTCAACTCAGTTACATTCAGTTCAACTCGGTTAACTACTCAGTTAGAGTTAGTTAATTAATGGAAGGTACATATATTCATGTGGAAGATAATTATGGAGTTCCAACTTGACACTAGATCAGCATGGGGTGCATGATTAAAGATGGATCAGTGTTCTAAGTGTTAACAAGTTGTTGTTACATGCAACTATTCTATTTTTGTTGTAAAACCTAATTTGACTTGTTAGTTAAGTGTTATGCACTTGGCAAGTTAGATATAGTTTTCCATTCGATCTCCTCTCTCTAGTGATCTTGGTGAAAGCAATCTGCTATTGTGTTCTAATGATTCTCTGCTACTAATCTATCATACCCGAAGATCATTTGCTAGGTTTTTCATCCTCCGAATCAGTGGAGGGTTTTCCCAAGGTATATCCTGTGTTCTATGGTTTGATTTATATCTTTGAATTATTGATGTGATTTATATGCACTTTTATTATGGATTAAAAATTTAAAGTTCAAGTTTCTTCATATTTTTCTCAATCACTAACATTGTATCAAAGTGAGGGTGTGAATAAGCTTAGTTTTGTGCAAACACTCTAAGCCTCCACAATTCTTGAATCATTGAGAAAACGCATGAAGCAATGGATTCTATATCCATCTGTCCAGAAGATAGACTCGAAGGAACATCCAACTTCAATGCATGGAAGGTGAGGGTGTTCAATATTCTAAAAGAACATTATCTAGACTCTTTTGTGACCTCCATGATCAAAGATCCCACTAGAAATGTAGGAAGAAAAAATTACAAAAAGAATCAAGCAAAGGAAAATCAGATAATATATGACTCCGTGAAGGACAATCTCATGTCAGTGATCACTCCATTGAAGACAGCAAAGGAGTGTTTTAAAACACTCACGAATCTCTATGAGAAGAAGTCTCCTACTCAAAAGAGGGCTTTGAAGAACAAGTTATGCAGCATGAAGTTGGAGAAGGATGAGACCGTGGCATATTTCTTCACAAATATTTCACAAGTGAAGGATCAACTAGCAAGCATCGATGTGGAGACAGATGAGGATGATCTTCATCAAACCGCCATTGATGGGCTCCGTGCCTCATGGGAGACCTTTCTTTCTATGGTAATTGGAAGAGAAGAGCAGCCCAATTTTGAAGGACTTTTGCATGACTGCATTCAAGAAGAAGGGCACATCTAGAACAAAACAGTGCACACTAAAGAAGAGAATCTAGCTCTCATGGCTAGGACGAAGAAAGGGAGGAAGCCTTTCGCTCCCAAGAAATTCTTTCATTCAAATAAGAAAGAGATTACAAAGAACTTTGAAAAAAAAAAGTTTAAATGTTTCTACTATGGAAAGAAAGGTCACTTTGCAAGAAAATGCAATAAAAGGAAGAAGGATGAAGGAAAGTTTCATGCCTCCATTGCAGTAGAAGAAAATTTGCACAAGATTACACCCGAAGAGAAAGAGACTAGAAGAGAGTATTATCTTGTCTCTACTTTGTCTAGATCCATCATCACAGGAGAATATACATGGTTGAAAAATAGTGGTGCTTCCAAGCACATGTCAGGGTACAAGGGTGCACTCTCCAATATAAAAGAGAAACAATTCTCATGCATGGTAGAATTGGGAGAAAATTCTACATATCCAATACTAGGAGTTGGAACCACATCATTCCAGTTAAAATCAGGAGACATGCTAGATATGAATGACATTTTGTATGTTTCGGGATTGAAGAAAAATATACTCTTTGTTTCTGTCCTTGAAGATAAAGGCTTTTGTGTGAACTTCAAGAAGAATCAAGTATACTTATGGCCGAAGAACCAGAACCTTGATACTGCTGTTATTTTTGGAGTTCGAGAAGGAGGACTCTACAAGGTCCCATGAAATATTATTTCAGCCATGGTAACTCATACTATCATCCCATTCAATTTTTGGCATAGGAGACTCAGACATCTCCACTTTAGAGCACTTCCTGGTTTACAGCGAATGGTGAAAGGTATTCCTAGTTTCAATTTTGTTCATGATTCTATCTATCAAGGTTGTGCTTTAGGAAATAATGTTAAAAAGAAATTTCCTAGCATCCATACCAGATCTAAAAGAATCCTTGACTTAGTACATTTAGATCTGTGTGGACCCATGTCAACCCTTTCCCTCAGTGGGTACCTTTAATATGTTTTATTCATTGATGATTTCTCCCATAAGGCTTGGATTTACTTTATGAAAGCCAAAAGTGAAACCTTCTGTATTCCATGAATTTAAATCCTTGGTAGAAAACTAGACAAGTAGGCATAACCAGGCCCTAAGGTCTGATAATGGAGGATAGTTTGAATCAAATGCCTTTAATGAGTTTTGTAGTGATGCAAGGATATGTAGACAATTAACAGTTCCTTACAACCCACAACATAATGGGGTTGCAGAGAGACAGAATAGAACAGTTTTTGAGGATGCAAAAGCCATGTTACATGATCAAGATATTTCTGCTTATTTATGCGTAGAAGCTACTAGTACAGTAGTGTACATTCAAAACAGAAGCCCGCGTGCAATTCTTGATGAGAAAACACCTGAAGAGGTGTTCACTGGTGAAAAACCAAACATATCACATCTTTGGATTTTTGTATGTCCTATATATATTAACATTCCAAAAGAAAAGAGAACCAATATGGAACCTTCTTGAAAGAAGGAAACTTTTGTTGGCTGCAGTGAGACCTCCAAAGCTTTCAGAGTTTTTGTACCTGGTGATTGTAACGTCTCTAACCCTTCCACCGGGAAAGAGGACGCTACTATACACCAACCATACGAGCATCTAGCCCCATGAACAAAACATAAAATGCATTGAACTTAACATACTCAACAGCAGAAGCACATTCATTCATTCACAGCATTTAACATGTTCATATTGATTTATAAAATGAACACAATTGCAAGGATTTCAATCACAAGAAGATACTTATCTTTAACAGGAGCTTGTTCCACAACCAGCTACATCACTGCAACGTTCAACCCAACCATAGGCTGCATGCTCTTTAATCTCTTAGCAACGTTGCCACCCCCAAGCTGAGCATGATTTCCCATGGAGTAAGGAACTAGCAGGCTTACAAATAGCCAAGGAAAGCAACACCACAAGGATGCATAGTTCAGCCAAGCCAAAACAGTTGGGTTTATCAGGTAAACAACGGATCATCCAAGCCAACACAATTGGTTTTATCAAGCCATCCGGGAGCTAGGAAAGGCTAGCTGCTAAGCTGGTGAGCTCATTGAAGAGCTAAGGACACCCACACCAAAACTAGTCTAACTCCTTAGACATCCACACACACCCAACACAACTAAATCAGTCTTTTCTCTGCCACATAGTCCCTCAGACCTTGATCTCCCTTCCAGTGCTATTCTGGGGTTATGGAGAAGAAATCCAGTCCACTAGATCAGTCTGTGTGGTTCCCAAACCACCAGGTTTATCAAGCACATTAGGCCCTCATTCACCACTCCAATGCAGTCCAAGGACAAAACCACTCCATGCATGCAACAAACCAACTATTAAAGCTTGAATAAGGGAATAACAACTCCCTGAATCATTCTTGGCCCTATCGTGGCCAATATTATTCCATAGCAACCTACAGCAGCCAAATCACAAGGGAAAAACACAGCCAAGCAATCATGGGCAAACAACAGCCCACAAAAAACCATGAACCCAAAACACACGATCCTCGATGCAGTCGTTGGAGAACTTACATAGACATAAATGGGGAAGGAACTAACTCCCAATCTGTATGTGAGGGGAAAAGACGCAGCCCACTGCCACAGTTCAACGATGAACACCCAAGGTATTCCCCTGTCCGAATAGGAACACAAAACAAAAAATGGGAAATAGTCTTTCTATGCGAATGGGAGGAAAAGAATCTCCCTTATGAGAGAGGAAAGGGTGAACCCCCACACAGTGGACTGTCCAACCTTTTATCCCTGCTCTGCATGAGGAAATGAATATCCCACGATCCTAGAGAGTGGAAAGACAGTCAGCATCCCGAACAGTGCATGAGGAACCACTCCCAGTACGTGCATGACTGAACCAGCTATGGAGGCGCATGAGGGAAAGCCTTCCACCCACCCCTTCCTAGCATTAACTGCCTCAACTAAAACAAAGGTTTAAGGTTCGACACGTGGATTTTCCCCATGGGGTCCATGTTTAGCAATTCCCTTCCCCCCCCCCCCCCC